>JAXCGZ010011929.1:17500-22500 GCA_037179515.1 Halocaridina rubra
GTTGCCATTAATAGAAAATTTAATTTATATGACAATGTACACTTACCGAGGAAAAGCAGCTTGGCATTCTCCAGGACTAGGAAAAATACCACAGGAAGGGTGTTTCTTTCCTGGTAAGACTCCAGAATGAATATCATGGGTTGTGGAAGGACTTTGAGTTCCAGGTTGCTGCTGGGAATGCGAGATTCCAGTTTCAGATCGACCTATTTTGAGTTGGCTCTCCAGGAAACCTTACCGGAGTGACTTGAAAACCAGACAATGGAGGATTACTGGGTCGTGCTTGAACTGATTCCACTGACAAGTTTTTTTGAGCAGCATGATGTTGGACACCTGGTGCTTTGGGAACTCCTTGATGTCCTATAGTTGATGTATGAGGTTGGCTGGGTTGTCCAGGACCTAATCCTTGTGTCCTGTTTATTTGAGAATTTTGATTATGAAAACCTGTCCATTGACCATCTGGCTGCTGCCCTTGACCTCTGGAGGACTCATCAGGCCTATTCAGACTATCTGTATTTGATGGCCTACGGAAGTTTTGTGGATGAGCAAATTCAGAGTTGCTTCCTTGAACAAGTATTCTTCTTGTATCTGTTTGAGCTTGAGGATGAGGAATAGCAGAACATATAACTGCAGCTATCACAAGTACTACTAGACACGTGAAAGCACTTGTTGTATCCATTACTTACTGAAAAACGAAGACAGAGCGATTTATATTAATATGAAATATATCTATTTATTTGCAGATGGAAAATGAGTTTCAGATAATAAATTATCATACTTAATGATAAACAAGTGCCTTAGGCTAGTCGTGTCCTGAAACAAGATTAACAACACAAGACAGTATATTGCAGGAGCTGATCATTATCTTAAATTTAATATTTTATACTTGTTCAATATTAACTCTTGGTAAGAGAACCTCCATCATTGCTATTATACCTTTTTCCTAATTAAGTTCCGCAAAACTGATTCTAGAGCGCTAACCACCCATTTTATATGAAGAGAGGTTACAAAAATTTCACAGTAATTTCGATATTTTGTCACAGCGAATGAGTGTCAAATAATAATTGTAATAAGACCAAATGTGCTTTGAGAAATAAGCCTTAAGCAGGGAAGAGCAGGATAGATTTAAAACCTGGTTAGAAGAAGATGAAAAGTTATATGAAGAATGAACTAAGGAGAAAGAGAGAGAGAGCGAGAGAAAAAAGTCCTAATTTTTGGACATCTACACAAGAGAGAGAGAGAGAGAGAGAGAGAGAGAGAGAGAGAGAGAGAGAGAGAGAGAGAGAGAGAGAGAGAGAGAGAGAGAGAGAGAGAGAGAGAGAGAGAGAGAGAGAGAGAGATCCAGGAAATAAAACCTCTTTAGTATTACTGAAGCAAATACTGATGGAAAAATGTCGGCATATAATGTAACAACTGAACGTGGTGATGCTTATGGCAAAGAAATACTTTAATTGTTTTCATGGTTGGTGACGTATGTGATTAATGAGATTCAATACTTCAGAATGGAAAGTACTAAAACTGGACAAAAGGACACGAACAGCCACATTTAGTTTATGCAATAGCAAGAGAGAAACTTGAAGAAACTAAGAAAAAAGATGAAGGAGACAGAGTAATGGCCTATTTGTCTCCAGAAAAGTATCGAAATTGTTTTAATTCTTTTATCCATTCTTGTCTGGAGTATTGTCTTCCAGTTTGGCCATCGCCTGTGGATTCCCATCTTAGATAATTGGACCAAAACATGAGTACAGTAAAATTTCTAATGCCTGCATTGAATCGGCATATATAATTCTAGAAATGCAGCGAAATGGTATAGTAAGTTCATGATTTTTTGGCAAACACGAAGGTGGACTTCAGAGATATGAAAAAAGATGTACTCAGAAGACTTTACATGGCTTAAGTAAGTCCCAAGTTTGAATTTGCATTATTCTTCTGGAATCCTCATATAGAAAATAATTAATAAGCTGGGAACGGTTCGGAGACACGATACTAAGGTGGTGAAGCCTATACGAAATATCGGTTGTGAGGAAAGTTTGAAAGAGTTAAATTTATTATCACTTAGCACAAAGATGGTGAAACCTATACGAAATATCGGTTGTGAGGAAATTCTGATAGAGTTAAAATCTATTTTCACTGAGCCCAAAGATGGTGAAAGCTATACAAAATATCGGTTGTGGGGAAATTCTGATGAGTTAAATTTATTATCACTGAGCGCAAAGATGGTGAAACCTATACGAAATATCGGTTGTGAGGAAAGTCTGATGGAGTTAAATTTATTATCACTGAGCACAAAGATGGTGAAACCTATACGAAATATCGGTTGTGAGGAAAGTCTGATGGAGTTAAATTTATTATCACTGAGCACAAAGATTTTTTTTTTTTTTTATGATTGTGACACCAGGACGGGCCCAAAAAAATTATAAACTAAAACAGCCCTCATCGGGCCTGGGCAATTAAAATACATAAAGAGAAACAGAGATGGAGAGTGTAATGACTTGTCAGATGTGAAGGGATAAAAGATGTGTGATGAATATCAAAGAATATTCAGTGTAGCTGTAGGCATAGAAAAAGAACCGTAACTGAAGGAAGACTTAACATCGAACTGTCCTGGACAGACCTATTTAAGTTCAAAAAACCTTCAGCTGTAGTATCGCATTGAAACCTATACGAAATATCGGTTGTGAGGAAAGTCTGAAGGAGTTAAATTTATTATCACTGAGCACAAAGATGGTGAAACCTATATGAAATATCGGTTGTGAGGGTAGTTTGAAGGAGTTAAATTTATTATCACTGAACACAAAGATGGCGAATGCTATGCGAAATATCGGTTGTGAGGAAAGTCTGATGGAGTTAAATTTATTTTCACCGAGTACAAAGATGGTGAAACCTATACGAAATATCGGTTGTGAGGAAAGTCTGAAGGAGTTAAATATATTATCACTGAGCACAAAGATGGTGAAACCTATACGAAATATCGGTTGTGAGGAATGTGAGGAAAGTCTGAAAAAGTTAAATTTATTATCACTGAACACAAAGATGGTGAAACCTATACGAAATATCGGTTGTGAGGAAATTCTGATAGAGTTAAAATCTATTTTCACTGAGCCCAAAGATGGTGAAAGCTATACAAAATATCGGTTGTGGGGAAATTCTGATGAGTTAAATTTATTATCACTGAGCGCAAAGATGGTGAAACCTATACGAAATATCGGTTGTGAGGAAAGTCTGATGGAGTTAAATTTATTATCACTGAGCACAAAGATGGTGAAACCTATACGAAATATCGGTTGTGAGGAAAGTCTGATGGAGTTAAATTTATTATCACTGAGCACAAAGATGGTGAAACCTATACGAAATATCGGTTGTGAGGAAAGTCTGAAGGAGTTAAATTTATTATCACTGAGCACAAAGATGGTTAAACCTATATGAAATATCGGTTGTGAGGGTAGTTTGAAGGAGTTAAATTTATTATCACTGAACACAAAGATGGCGAATGCTATGCGAAATATCGGTTGTGAGGATAGTCTGATGGAGTTAAATTTATTTTCACCGAGTACAAAGATGGTGAAACCTATACGAAATATCGGTTGTGAGGAAAGTCTGAAGGAGTTAAATATATTATCACTGAGCACAAAGATGGTGAAACCTATACGAAATATCGGTTGTGAGGAATGTGAGGAAAGTCTGAAAAAGTTAAATTTATTATCACTGAACACAAAGATGGTGAAACCTATACGAAATATCGGTTGTGAGGAGAGTCTGATGGAGTTAAATTTATTTTCATTGAGCACAAAGATGGTGAAAGCTATGCAAAATATCGGTTGTGAGAAAAATTTGAAGGAGTTAAATTTATTTTCACTGAGCACAAAGATAGTGAAAGCTACACAAAATATCGGTTGTGAGGAAAGTCTGATGGAGTTAAATTTATTTTCATTGAGCACAAAGATGGTGAAAGCTATACAAAATATCGGTTGTGAGGAAAGTTTGAAGGAGTTAAATTTATTTTCACTGAGCACAAAGATGGTGAAAGCTACACAAAATATCGGTTGTGAGGAAAGTCTGATGGAGTTAAATTTATTTTCACTGAGCACAAAGATGGTGAAAGCTATACAAAATATCGGTTGTGAGGAAAGTCTGATGGCGTTAAATTTATTATCACTGAGCACAAAGATGGTGAAACCTATACGAAATATCGGTTGTGAGGAAAGTTTGAAGGAGTTAAATTTATTATCACTTGGATCCTGAGGATAGAGAGGGGCTATATTAACGGTTTTAAATTCCTCCATGGTTTTGACAGGGTTAACATGGAACAATATTTCGATATGGGTGTCTCTTGAGCCTGAGGTCATACTTTGGAGCTTCTTAAGAGAAACTTTTTGTCAGGATATAAGGAGGCATTTTATTTTTTAGTGTGAAAACAGTTGAAATATGGAATGCGTCGAGCGAAGAAACGTTGGAACCATTTTGTTTTAGTTGGGCACAGGCAAAAAAAAAAAAAAAAAAAAAAAAAAAAAAAAAAATATATATATATATATATATATATATATATATATATATATATATATATATATATATATATATATATATATATATATATATATATATATATAAAATATATATATATATATATATATATATATATATATATATATATATATATATATATATATATATATATATATATATATATATATATATATATATATATATATATATATATATATATATATATATATATATATATATATATATATATATATATATATATAAAGCAGAGTGAGATGGGGAGTGTTGTGACTTTTCAGATGTGAAGGGATAATGGGAGATGTGTAACGAATATCCGAAAATATTCGATGTGAATGTATGCATATTAAAAGAACTTTAAGTGAAGGAAGACTTAACATCAAGCTGTCTTGGCCAGTGTTATCTATATTCAAAAAAATGTTCAGCTGTAGTATCGCAACGGGCGTCTGGTGCCATGGGCTATATATATTCATTGTTTTAAG
>JAXCGZ010011929.1:30000-37500 GCA_037179515.1 Halocaridina rubra
AAATGTGGGAGGAAGTACCTACTTGTACATGTCTTCAAGTACATATACTGACACAATAATATAAAAGATAGAAATTAAATAACTCTATGATATCATTTAGCTTGTTCTTTCGGTTGAGCTTACTTGATTTCTAACCTTATGGAGGCAACCTAGATCTTTAAAACTCTCACAAAGACTAAAAGTCGTAGTAAGGATTTGACACCCAGGAAGTCCCGAGTTAACATCCCATAACCTATTGGAAATATAAACTGAAGGCTTAGTAAACGGACCTTTAGATATATTGTCACACTCTCTTTCACTCAGAGATTTTCGTACTTTAAAATTGAGAACTTGCTATTCTTTAATACTGGACCCCGTTCTCTCGCCTCCACTTCGATGGGAGTGGAGTAAGCTCTACTGTATATACTGTATCGTCGCCTTTCTTATCGATAGCATACAGGATCGGAATCGAGACTCTATCAAGGATCATCATGTCGCTTATCTTTATAAACCTAACATTACTCCTAAGGCTGCGTTCTGACCTTATCTTTATAAACACGATCTTATCTTTATGATAATTCTGCAGAGTGCACTATGCACTACTATGTAGTCTGCAGCAATGACATGTAAACTGACCAAATTGATTAATAAATTGAATCTTCCACAAGTCTCTAAGAAATCTTCACTAAAGACTCCAAATATAACTGAATATCCTTGTTTATTTTTCTCAGGTATCTCTTCATCTGTCTCAGTGAAAGGTCTTTGCGCTCTTTCAAATTCCAGCTTGTCTTTGACCTTTAATTTGCCTCTGATAAAGTTGAGGAGGAATTTAGGCTTTTTCCTAGCACCCCTTCGTAATATCTCTCTCACATACCCTCTCTGCCTCCATTCCTAAACATTGGATACTCAATTCTTGCTTAATAAAATTCCAGAACATGTGTTTCTCCCCTTTACCATCTTGCATTCTTTTATTGCATCATTTCTCTCTGGCATCAATAATTCCTAATCTGGTAGACACACAACTGCTAACTGTATTATCATTTTCCTCACAGAATATTCTTAGATTTATACATACGAATATTTGTTATTTAAAACGGTCCACTGTCGATAAATACAATGTGATTTTTATCTTGTAATATCCTCTGGACAATTCTTCATAATTTTCTTCTCTGTTTTCCTTCTCTTAAGAAGAACATCGTTGAGTATGTCCTCTTTTAACAACACACACTAGCAATTTTTTGTGGTCGGTGGCTTATACCGATTTTATGTGATTACCTAATTGTGATTACCTAATTGTGTTTACGGGAAAGAGCCCAAAGCTCGTATCTTCCCGTCTCCTCATCGGTTCCATTTTAGACTTAGTCATACTTATCATACCTGTCCTTAAAACTATGGATTGAGATAGCATTAACTACCTCCTCGCTTAGCCAATTCCAATTATCAACTACTCTTACACTGAAAAAGTATTTCCTTACATCCTGCAAAGAACTTTTCTTACGAAGCTTCAAACTATGACCTCTAGTTCTAGAGCCAGCCATATCAAAATATCGATCCCTATCCACTCTATCATAACCATGAAGGAATTTAAAGACTGTCACCATATCCCCCCTCACTCTTCTAGCTTCCAGTGATGGTAAGTCTAATTCCCTCAGCCTCTCATCATAACTGAGATTGCGTATTTCTGGCACCAGTTTCGTGGCATGTCTTTGAACTTTTTCAAGCTTAGCTATGTGCTTTTTCAAGTGCGGATTCCAAAAGGGGGCTGCATATTTGAGTTTTGGCCTCACATAGGTTACATAAATATTTCTGAACATTTCTTTGTCCATGTGCCTGAAGGCTACCCTTACATTTAATAAGAATGCATATGCTGCCCTTACTATGCCATTTATATGTATTTCTGGAGACAAATCTGCCAGTATGTTTACTCCTAGATCTCTCTCACTTTCTGTCTCTTGAAGTTGTACTCCAGCCACCGAGTAGTCAAGCTTGGGCCTTCTTGCACTTGTGCCCATTCTCATTACCTTACATTTTGAAGTATTGAATTTCATTAGCCACTTTTCTGACCACTCATGCAGATTATTTAGATCCTCCTGAAGTTCTCTACCATTGTTCTCGTTTTTACTTTCTTCACAATCTTTGCATCATCTGCAAACATATTCATGAATGAATTTACAGACTCTGGTAGGTCATTTACATATACAAGGAACAAAAGTGACCCTAAAACTGAACCCTGTGGAACTCCACTACTAACTCTTCTCCATTCAGACACTGAGTGTCTTACTCTAACCCTCTGTTCCCTTCCTTCTAAGTAAGTTTTTATCCATTCCAAAACATTTCCACCTATTCTAGCCATTGATTGCAGCTTCCTAATAAGTCTCCCATGTGGAACAGTGTCAAACGCTTTCTGGAAGTCTAGGAATATGCAATCTGCCCAGCCCTCTCTTTCCTGTAAGATTTGGCTTACCTCATCATAAAATTCTAATAAGTTTGTATGTATGTATGTATGTATGTATGTATGTATGTATGTATGTATGTATGTGTTCGTCAGTTTTATAGTTATTTTAAAAATCAGTTTCACACAGGCATACTCTATGTTTGTGGAACTAATTCTCCAACATTATTGAATAATGTATGGTAGGGACGGCTGTGGTGCAATGGTTGGAGCACTTGACTCGGTAAGTGACACACCAGTGCTTGAGCCACCGCGGGGCACTAGGAAGGGCATCAAACCTTAATTACCTGGCTCCCACCTGTCTTTGTCCACACCCATCCGAATGGGGATTAGTAGTGACACATAAAACTACAAACAACAAAATAGTTTGTTTGACAAACAAACAAAACTTAAAACTGAAACAAAAGTAATGTAATAAAAATCCTTGAAAAGGTGAAAATCCCACATGAATTCAGAGACTATGGCCTGATTTCTTAAACAGTGTAAACCTAGGATACCATATTGTTAGTTAGCTAGACACACACAAATGGATTTCATAAACGCATCTGACGCGGTTCTGTGTATGGCTAGGATCCCGCAAGGGATCCTAGCCAATGCACAGAACCGCGTCAGATACGTTTATGAAATCCATTTGTGTGTATCTAGCTAACTAACAATATGGTATCCTAGGTTTACACTGTATAAGAAATCGGGCCTTTCTCTTTTACCTTTGGTTGCTTAATGAACTCGACCTAAATATAGTGACGTCCTATACGTGGCTTTTATACATATGAAATTCATATGTTTATGCATATTTTCCATACAGGAAGTACACTCTCATGCATGACAAATGTACAGTGTGCACTGCTCATATCCTGAATAAACAATACAAATCAATGAAATTAAGGTGGATTATAATTACTGGGTAATGCTATTGTCGTCCACTAACGGACCAAAATACTACGATGACTGATCTATCTATCGCTACTACTACTACTACTACTACTACTACTACTACTACTACTACTACTACTACTACTACTACTACTACTACTACTACTACTATCTAAATATGAAGGGACCACCTCATCTAAGTTTGCCTAGTTGGCAGGTATATTTAAGAAGCTATAGCCTTTACCTTAATTAGATGGTAGGTATTACAGTCTCAATTACTGCCGTCTGGCTGTAACAGAAGACAGAGACGATAGTTTCAAAGTGAATAAACATATAAACAGACAAACATGGAAACAATGCAATAATCAAGAGAGATAAAGTCAAATTTAGCAGCTATTAGTCACACTGAAGCTATAGAATCTCTCCATTTTTTGGCAGTCACTTAAAGGACGTAAAAAATCTTTGAACAGTTGTCCTGTTGAACTAAGGGCTCCTAAGTTAAGCTCTTGAAGGCTGCTAAGTCTCTAAGAGCTGCGGGAGAACATTTATAGCCTCTATCAATGTTTTTTGACCTGTGAAGATACTATTGCACTTTACACCCCATGCGGTTAATAAAGCGCTTATGGAGATACATGAGTTAATAGGAGTTACCTGAATACCCATGGGTCCTCCATGACCCGCTCCACCCATCCGTGGGTGGAGAATCTAAAACATACAACAACAACGAATGCCAGTCTTTTCATTCTTGCCACCAAGCGTCCCTAACCAGGTCAATTTGTACGAACGACCTTAGGAAGTCGACTAAGGACTATAATACTGTGATGTATATACAAACCAAGAGTGGTTATAAGACGTCGATAAATTATTACATTCTTCTTAGGATCATCGATACTATGGCATACTTAATAAAGCTTTCTATATATTCATCAAAATGGTATGCAAACCATAGCACCAAGAACACTGAACAAACTATAGGTAAGGAAAGTATTGTTACGAATACATACAGACAGCATCAAATGGCGTAATATCCTAGCTCTTAATGGTGAACTAACAAACATAAAAGATTTTACGACTCGAACGCCCTTTGCTACGCAGCCATTAAAGATGATGGTCGTTTGACAGATTATTGCCTTTTCACGTGGGGTATCGCACTGTGTATTCTTTAACGAGTAAACAAACCCTATCTGGCTTTTATTTGATGGAAATTCTCATTTGCGATTAATTGCCTTTGTCTCATTAGTTAAATGTCAGGTATGAGCTTCATGATTAACAGGTCAAAGTTCATAAGTGTAAGGGTATAGAACAATGAAAACTGGGGTATTTTTCATTCTTGGGAGATTGAAGAAATGACCTCACATGAGCCTTTCATATCCAAAAGTACTCCCATTTAGTTCTTGAAATTGACATACAATGGGGTTTGAGCACTGAATGTCTTTTTATTATCAAAAACTTTTATCCAAAGATTTAGAAGAAAAGCACTATTACTAATGTATAAGAAAAGAATTGTTATTAATATTCAACATGCATACTATTAGACATGGCAGCCTTTTCGCAGACATTATGATTAATTTATTTTTCAGCAAAAGAGACGTAGAGCTAGTTACTTGCGAATTGTGGGTGTGACTTATTTTGCTATATTAATAAACTATTAATAAACATTATATAAAGTGATAGGGTGGTAAGAATACTTCCTCCGTGTTCCCCTGCGTGTCGTAAAAGTCGACTAAATGGGGCGGAGCAAGGGGGCTGGGTATCCCCTCCTCTGTATTTAATTCACACAAAAAGACAAAGTATTATCTTTGACTCAGCCACCCTCCTTATAAGGGGGAATATGGCTTTGGCATATAGATGGATATAAAGAGGTAAGATATTGATAAATGCCAATAAATAAATCAATAAATACTTATGAAAATGAATAAGTAAATAATTAAAGATATATAGAATAAGAATGCGAACTATACATAATAGAATAAATATGTATTTTGTAGATATATTAATAAATAAATAAGCGAGCAAGTAAATAAAGAAATATGTATAAATTACATAAAAATATGCAAATACACAAACATGTGAATATTAAGAATAGATGAGTAAATAATATAAAGAAATTAAAATATAAAATACATAAAATATTCAGTAATTACATAAGCACAAAATAATACAGCTATGTTGTCCTTTTGCAGCAGACAAGGAGTGCCTCCTTTACCACAAAACATCTTGGTAAAGGAGGCAAATCAGATGAGGGTCATGTCACTTCCAAGTTTCCTCCCTTTCAAGGAAACCTCTTATAACCTCTCACACCAACCAACCAACCAACCAACTCATCTTAAAATGACGGAATATAAAAAAAAAATGAAATATCTTGTGTATCCTCTCTCTCTCTCTCTCTCTCTCTCTCTCTCTCTCTCTCTCTCTCTCTCTCTCTCTCTCTCTCTCTCTCTCTCTCTATCTATCTATCTATCTATCTATCTATTTCACTTATAACTCTCTATAACTTTCGCAACTTTGCGAGGCTCTATTGAGCTTAAGTATGTCTTGAAGAGGCAGTTAATAGGTTTATAAATGCAAATATTTCACACAGCGAGTAAAGTGGGACTTCATTTGTATTTTAGCTTCTGATGAACGTGTGTGCTTTGACTGGGCCACCCCCTTACTAGGAAGAGTGTGGCCATAGTATATGTATATGGACAAATAAGTGCAGATGTAAAAATGAAAGAGCGATTCAGTATCGGAGCCATTCCCTCGAGTTTCCTTGGCCGCTGCTTTGTATTCCACCACGCCTTAATGTTGCTAATATTTCCAGTACCTTTCATATCATCTGTATAAGCATCGTGCTTGATATATTCATTATACTATTCAGGTTATTCAGAGGGGAAAGAAAGAGCTTCTGGGTATAGGTACAGATGTTGTTGTTTTAGATTCTCCCCCCACGGATGGGTGGAACGGATCATGGAGGACCCATAGGGCGGTTGCCAGCCGGCACAGGCCCCAACCCCCCATTGTGGTTACCAGCCACAGCAGTAACCTCCCCAGTAAACAGCTTAAACTCTTTTAGCTGGACGAGGCGCGATCCCTCAACCTCGCGAATGCAAGGCCAGCGCGTTACCACTGTACTAGCCAGGAAGCTAGATACAGATAGCAACTGTGTTCCCTTGGGTGGTTCCTTCAGCTTATTTTTTTTAATTATTTTTTTTTATCATTACCTCTTCCAAATTCTTCATTACTGTATCGGCGTGCTGCTTTCCATAAGTCTATATCTGTCTGTATACGAAGCCATAATTTCCCCCAGTAAGGGGGGTGGCTGAGCCAAAGCAAAAAAAAAAAAAAAGACTTTGTGGGAGGAAAATATAACGGAGAAGATTCCCAGTCCCATAGCTCCGCCCCAATTAGTCGACTTTTACGACGAGTAGGGGAACACGGAGGAGGTATAATTGAGAGAAAAAGGGACAGCATTAGGAGGTATTATGCAACGTTGTTTCTCTGTTGAGCTGGAAGCATTTGTTGTATCAACAAGAAAACTGCTCCATCACTTTCCTCTTAAAAGATGTTCTTAATAGCATGAAGGACAGCTCCTCATTCAGCTGGATATCCTGAAAGGACTGACACATGTCCTGCAGCTTTTTCAATCTCATCCTTCATCGTTACCATTATAAATATCCCAATTATTTTCTCTAGGATTTCTCAAATCCCAGGGTGCCACCTGTCTAACAATACATGCTTGTCATTTTTCTGTGCTCTTAATATTGCATTTACTTATTAATCTCTCTCTCTCTCTCTCTCTCTCTCTCTCTCTCTCTCTCTCTCTCTCTCTCTCTCTCTCTCTCTCTCTCTCTCTCTCTCTCTCTCTCTCTCTCTTTTTTTTTTCTCTCTCTCTCTCTCTGTTCATTTTCTCCAAATCATAATATTTTTTTTTGAATATATTAATTAATGATGTCAGGAAGGGGAAGTTTGTACCTAATCCTGTACGTTTGTTTGTGGGTGATGTGTGTGAAATATTCTTCATAAAACATTTCATCGGAAATTAGTTTGCGTTAATTATGTATTGTTACTAAACCTGAGAATATTCAGTTATTAATTCATAATTAATATATGCATGAGGTTTCTTTTTATAAAATCTAGTTAGTAAACTCTTTGCTCTTAATGGCCCGATTTCTTAAACAGTGTAAGCTTAGGATACCATATTGTATGGATTTCAT
>JAXCGZ010011929.1:42500-52834 GCA_037179515.1 Halocaridina rubra
CTTCAATTGTCTCTGTCCGTCCACTGTACACACAGTTTATAGGAGATTTCCACTGCGATACTAAAAACATACCAATAATGTCTCATTGTAAGTGAGAACGTACAGCTCCAAATATATCTAACAATCCAGTAATATGAAAAGGCAATCACCATATGTACGAATAGAAGAACAGTCACTATATACGCATTTCATAAAAGGTCTTCACTGGGAAATTAAATCATACCATCTAAGGATGGCATAAGTTTTAAAAACAAGGACCATTGAGTATATTCTCTTAAGACTTGCTTGAGTTAAAGAACCTTAAAAACAAAAAGAAGGAACATATGGAATTTTCTCTGTAGATTAGCTTGTCTGGAATTAATTCCTTTGTCATTGGTGAAGAGAGATTGCTCTTATGTTCCATTTGAGTTGCTATTCCTTCTTATAACGTCTGAGAAAAAGACACCTCTTTTACATATGCTAGAAGGGATCAGAATCCCTTGTCATAAAGGAGCATTTGAGTACCTCTCCCTTCTTAAAACGTCTGGGAAAAAGACACCTCTTTTACATATGCTAGAAAGGAGCAGAATCCCTTGTCATAAAGGAGCATTTGAGTACCTCTCCCTTCTTATAACGTCTGAGAAAAAAGACACCTCTTTTTCATATGCTAGAAGGGAGCAGAATCCCTTGTCACAAAGGAGCATTTGAGTACCTCTCCCTTCTTATAACGTCTGAGAAAAAGACACCTCTTTTACATATGTTAGAAGGGAGCAGAATCCCTTGTCACAAAGGAGCAAAGCTTTAAACCTTGTTTCAGGTTGGGAGAGAGAATTTCTAGGTATGAATAAGTGGAACATATTACTCTAATGGCAAATGTAATCCAGATAAAAGGCCCCCATGTCATGTCTAATGTTGCATTTGCATATCCCCCTCATGCAGAGAGAGAGAGAGAGAGAGAGAGAGAGAGAGAGAGAGAGAGAGAGAGAGAGAGAGAGAGAGAGAGAGAGAGAGAGAGAGAGAGAGAGAGAGAGAGAGAGAGAGAGAGAGAGAGATTTTCTTTTATGGCTTCTAAACGCTTGTTTGTTATCTGGGTGTATAGGAAAAGTAGATAATTGAGTTTTGATTAAACCTGTAACTTAGCTAACCACCACTATGGTACATAATTGTCTCTTATGCAGGTTTATTATCAAGTAGTGTCAAATACACTTCAAAACTGTATCATATAGCGAATGCTGATGTTGTATATTGAGCTTTTATATAATTGACAGTCTTGGAATGACAATTATCTATTTACCCAAACAACCCACTGTAAATGATGGTTAAAATCATTCTAATTTCTCATTACTTAATGAGCTTTAATGTCAAGCCTCTTACTCACGACATAACTTAAAGCCTCAAGTTCTAATAACTTGTTGGTGTTTAGAGGAGGAAACTCTCCTGGATGCTTAACTTATCCTAAGTTTTCATCCTTCCATGGTGAACAGACCTCAGAGCACTTTGCATGATGAAATTTAACTCATTCTCAAGCTTCAAAGAAACAGACATCATTTGCATGATGAAAATTAATTCATTCTCAAGCTTCAAAGAAACAGACATCATTTGGATGATGAAAGTTAACTCATTCTCAAGCTTCAGAGAAACAGACATCATTTGCATGATGAAAGTTAACTCATTCTCAAGCTTCAAAGAAACAGACATCATTTGCATGATGAAAGTTAATTCATTCTCAAGCTTCAAAGAAACAGACATCATTTGCATGATGAAAGTTAACTCATTCTCAAGCTTCATAGAAACAGACATCATTTGCATGATGAAAGTTAACTCACTCTCAAGCTTCAAGGAAACAGACATCATTTGCATGATGAAGGTTAACTCATTCTCAAGCTTCAAAAAAAGAGATATCATTTGCATGATGAAAGTTAACTCATTCTCAAGTTTCAAAGAAAGAGATTTCATTTGCATGATGAAAGTTAACTCATTCTCAAGCTTCAAAGAAACAGACATCATTTCCATGATGAAAGTTAACTCATTCTCAAGCTTCAAAGAAACAGACATCATTTGCATGATGAAAGTTAACTCATTCTCAAGCTTCAAAGAAACAGACATCATTTTGCATGATGAAAGTTAATTCATTCTCAAGCTTCAAAGAAACATACATCATTTGCATGATGAAAGTTAACTCATTCTCAAGCTTCAAAGAAACATACATCATTTGCATGATGAAAGTTAACTCATTCTCAAGCTTCAAAGAAACCGACATCATTTGCATGATGAAAGTTAACTCATTCTCAAGCTTCAGAGAAACAGACATCACCAAGTAATTTAATGGCGGTGAAGCTATGACATCTATCAACTGGTCATTGACATTGGCATTTAATAAGACTGTCATACAAATTTAATAAATAATTCTAAAGGTGATGACCTCCCAGCAGCAACTTCTACGAGTAACGATAAAAATTATATTTGTTAAACTCTGATTCAGAATTTTTTTTGTCACTGTGTGAAAATGCTGAATTTCCTTCATTCATCGGCCTATTAACACAAACTTATATTTGGTGGTGCGGGACCCTAATGCTCTCAGAAGACGTTGGTCTTGAAACGTTTCCCGTTTACCACACATTAGAATAGACACTTTGCATATGGCTCAGAGCAACGTTTTGCTTGTCACTACTGTCAAAGTTCCTGTTATTGACGAGTGGATTCACTATAGCACTGGTCTTGAAACGTTCCCTATTTACCACGAACTAGAATAGACACTTTGCATATGGCTCAGAATAGCGTTTTGCTCGTCACTACTGTCAAAGTTCTTGTTATTGACTAGTGGATTCATTATAACACTGGTCTTGAAACGTTCCCTGTTTACCACGAACTAGAATAGACTCTTTGCATATGGCTCAGAATAACGTTTTGTTTGTCACTACTGTCAAAGTTCTCTTTATGATTGGTCTTGAAACGTTCGCTGTTTACCACGAACTAGAATAGACACCTTGCATATGGCTCAGAGCAACGTTTTGCTTGTCACTACTGTCAAAGTTCTTGTTATTGACGAGTGGATTTACTATAGCACTGGTCTTGAAACGTTCCCTGTTTACCATGAACTAGAATAGACACTTTGCATATGGCTCAGAGCAACGTTTTGCTTGTCACTACTGTCAAAGTTCTTGTTATTGACGAGTGGATTCACTGTAGCACTGGTCTTGAAACGTTCCCTGTTTACCACGAACTAGAATGGCTCAAAATAATGTTTTGCTTGTCACTACTGTCAAAGTCCTTGTTATTGACGAGTAGATTCACTATAGTACTGGACTTGAAACGTTCCCTGTTTACCACGAACTAGAATGGCTCAGAATAACGTTTTGCTTGTCACTACTGTCAAAGTTCTTGTTATTGACGAGTGGATTCACTATAGCACTGGTATGAAGTGCTGACCGGAGAAATTGTTTGTTCAGTTCAGAAACCAAAGGTCAGGAGTCTTAGCCAATATTCTATAATGTCTTGGGGAATCAAATCGAAAAAATAGCAAAGAGAAATGTTTTGTTAATTACCATTGTCGTCCTTGGTGCTGGCTAGGGACTCAGTATAGCACTGGTAAGTGGAAGTATCTGGATATGATTTTGTGCTGTTGAATTTGGCGTTTTTATTAATCCCCATTCGAATGGAAGTGGGACTCAGACAGGATGGAGCAAAAACTTTCCATCTACAGATTAGTGTGTTCCCGTATCAATTAAGATGAGATTATGCAAAGTGTCTGAATTTCTCTGTGATGAATACATCACTTACATCTCCTAACATTGCAAAATACTTGCTGATGATAAGCATGATTGTAAATATTCTCTTCTTCATGAGCTCGACTCTAGATTAACCCTGTCAGGAATGTGAATTGCAGAAAACGGACGACTGAAATGTTATTGAAAAGAAAACGGCAAATTGAAGCAACGTTAAACGCGAGGTAAATAGCATGCAATTGTATCCGGCAAATCTCTTCAGGACACGGCAAAAGAGTACTGTAGATGGTATTTATATTACGATAAAAGATGCTCTTCCAATATCTGACTTACCAGGAACAATAACATTCCAATATGTATTCTACCAAGGTCTTTAAACTGCAAACTAGCTAGTTGTAACATTAACACTCCAATACGAGTTTTACCAAGGGTTTTCAATTTAGTGTACCTAAGCAAACAATTAACCTAGCCTAATCTAACCTAACCTAACCTAACCTAACCTAACCTAACCTAACCTAACCTAACCTAACCTAACCTAACCTAACCTAACCTAACCCAACTATACACTTATTTATCTCTTCACTTACCAACGGTGCCACTCCCTTTCTTCATCTCCTTCTCTCAACTCCAGACACCCTACCTGCCACACTCCCAAATGTCACCTCACCATTTCCTTTTATCTTAGTTTCACTCAGTGCAAGTACATCCATCTTTCTTCCAACAAACATACTTCTCATCACCTCCCTCTTACTTTCACTTACACCAAAAACCACGTACATTCAGAGACTCCACAACTAGTGTCCTGACTAGAGCTCTCCAGCCAGAATACCCTCGCATTTCTTGGCCACTCGTTGGTGAAATATGCAGAGAGGATGCTCAGTCCCCACACTCTGCCCCGTTTAGTAGACTTTTATATTTTGTCGTATGATAGAGTTGATAGAGAGGCAATGTGGAATGTTTTGAGGTTATATGGAATTAATGATAAACTGTTGCATGCAGTGAAGAGTTTGTATGAGGGCAGTAGAACTTGTGTTAGGGTAGGGAATGAAGTAGGTGAGTGGTTTCCAGTGAGTGTGGGACTGAGACAGGGATGTGTGATGTCACCATGGCTGTTCACTTTGTATACTGATGGAGTCGTAAGAGAGGTGAATGAGCGAGTGCGTGGTCTAGGTTTGAGAATGGTATATGGGGATGATAACGAGTGGGAGCTGAATCAGTTGCTGTTTGCAGATGATACTGTGGTGGTGGCAGATTCAGAGGAGAAGCTGTCAGTTAGTGTCAGAATTGGAATGGTATGTGAGAGAAGGAAGTTGCGAGTGAATGTGGGAAAGAGTAAGGTTATGAGGTGTGCAAGAAATGAGGATGGTGCTGGATTGAATGTTGTGTTGAATGGAGTGACACTTGAGGAAGTTGATCAGTTTAAGTATTTAGACTCGGTTATAGCTGCAAATGGTGGAGTGGAAGCAGATGTGTGTCACAGAGTGAATGAAGGATGTAAAGTGTTGGGTGCGTTGAAAGGAGTGATGGAGAATAGAGGGTTGGAAATAAATGTTAAGGAAGTTTTGTATGAGGAAGTGGTTGTGACAACTGTGATGTATGGATCAGAGTTATGGGGTATGAAAGTAAGTGAGAGATGGAAACTAAATGTGTTTGAGATGAAATGCCTGAGGAATATGATTGGTGTATCTCGGTTGCATAGGGTTAGGAATGAGGTGGTGAGAGCGAGAACAGATGTGAGGAGAGAAATTGCAGCCAGAGTAGATATGAATATTCTGAGATGGTTTGGCCATGTGGAAAGGATGGATGATGAAAGACTGCTGAAAAAGGTGATGAATGCGAGAGTTGATGGGGGAAATGCTAGAGGGAGGCCTAGGTTTGGGTGGATGGATGGAGTAAGGAGAGCCCTGAATGATAGGAGGATGGATGTGAGGGAAGCAAGTGAGCGTGCTAGGAATAGGAATTAGTGGCGAGCAATTGTGACGCAGCTCTGATGGGCATCTGCTGTTACCACGGGGCGCATCTTACAGAGATAGCCCTGTGGTAGGGGCAGTAGGGGAGTTGGCAGTTGTGAAGCGACACAGGTTGTGGAAGAGCCGGGAGGATGGGCTGTGGCACTCCAGCAGTGCAATCTGAACGGTCGCTAGCTCCCGCGTCATTGCCCATAGAGCAAAGTAATCCCCTTATTGCTTTCTTTTTTTTTGATGTCGGCTACCCCCAAATTAAAGGGGGAAACAGCCAAGGTAGATAGATAGACATTGGTAGATTTCAAATTGTCGATAGAACACATTTTAAAAGAGCATCCGATAAGATATATATATATATATATATATATATATATATATATATATATATATATATATATATATATATATATATATATATATATATATATATATATATATATATATAGAGAGAGAGAGAGAGAGAGAGAGAAGTATCTTATCGTCATTATCAGATTAATACATTCGTCAGGACTCAACGTCATGAAATATTTCATCATTTAGACATGAAGTTTTGGGATTGCCTCTTTTACTTTATCAGGTTTCCGTTGGCCTTGGTAGATAATAACATAACAGGTGTTATTTATAATAATTTCCTCACTTTCTTCAAGCTTTAAACTGAATAATGATTTGTTGGTATATTAATCTCGCTCTATGCCAGGTGATTAGCAATTAGATTTTACATTTTGCAACTTAGAAAAGAAGAATATAAAGGAAAGAGAGAGAGAGAGAGAGAGAGAGAGAGAGAGAGAGAGAGAGAGAGAGAGAGAGAGAGAGAGAGAGATTATTTATTTTATTTTATTAATTTATTGCGCCAAGGCGTCAGACATTACATGAATTCATACAAATAATGCTTCAAATGGATACAAAACCAAGAATAGAACATAGTTTACAGGGAGGTGTACATATTGATAAAACATTGCTGCATACTAACACACAACTCAGAGAGAGAGAGAGAGAGAGAGAGAGAGAGAGAGAGAGAGAGAGAGAGAGAGAGAGAGAGAGAGAGAGAGAGAGACGTGTCCAATTCAAAGGTTTTATTTTAGTCGTTACAAAATATATAGATAACACCCTCCCTTTTTTTTTTTTCCTTAATTCTGCTACTGTCTTTTCTTTATATAACTGTTCTTACTTCTATATGGGGTCGATGTTTCCAGTAACGCTACTCCACCAAAGTTAGGTTCGCTAGCAGTCGGATGTCTTTCCAGGCGCCAACTTTCTCTATATACTAAGAATAGGGATTGGCACAAAGTTGGCCCAAAATGTCACCGAAATAACTGAATGTAAATAGGTTTCTCTTCAGACCAAACGTCTTACTCATATTGCTAGTGAATTAGTCGTGTTCGCTTGAAAAGAATATTATTTTTATTTTTATTTTATTTTGCTTTCCTTAGGGCTTTATCTAAGATGCACATGCACACACACCACACACACGCACGCTTGAGCACATACATGGTATATATTCATCATACCCCTCTAATTATAAATATAGCTATCACGCTAACAAATAATCAGAGTTAACAGGGATGCATCGCAACCTCCATGGTCTGCTCGTTCTTCCTACAAGATAATTTGTAGCAAAGGAAGAAATTCATGAGGTCGAGATTGCCTAGTCTTGTCGCTCTGTTACCGCCTCTACATGGCATAGGAAGATAACTTTTGCATTACCTCTCTCTCTCTCTCTCTCTCTCTCCTCTCTCTCTCTCTCTCTCTCTCTCCTCTCTCTCTCCTCTCTCTCTCTCTCTCTCTCTCGCTCTCTCTCTCTCTCTCTCTCTCTCTTCTACCTGTCTTGTCGGCTCTGTTGCCCCTCTACATGCAGAGAATAGAACTTTTGCATTACATCTCTCTCTCTCTCTCTCTCTCTCTCTCTCTCTCTCTCTCTCTCTCTCTCTCTCTCTCTCTCTCTCTCTCGCTCTCTCTCTCTCTCTCTCTCTCTCTCTCTCTCTCTCTCTCTCTTCTATATACTATTCTCTGTTACGATTGCAAGTAGTTTCAAGAGCTAACTGTCAAGTGCAAATAGGTTTATTTTGATCTTTAAACTATTTAAAATTTCGGTGTTCTCTCTCTGCTTTTTTTTCTGTATTTTTGAGACGATAAAGTTGACAGATCACATTTAAAGATTGGTTTTTAAGTCACGAACTCCCTTTTCTACTAAGGGCTAGGACGGTTGCTTTCTTGTGAAGGACTTGTTTTGGCAGATGTAATCGTTACCCTGAGTGTATGCCCTTACTAACCTCAGTCCGTGACGGGGCGCGAACCCTCGACCTGCCGCCTCAAAGTCGCGGACGCTACCATTTATCACATTTAGAGATCAATTCAAAGATATACTTGTTGCATAGATACACTCAACCCCTCTTTTTTGCTTTATTTAGCTCCTTTGTTTCACATTTGTACCTATTTTCACCTTTATGAAACTCCCACTTAAGGTTCACAATTTTTCAAAATGAGGTAGAAAATGAATTCGGATTTATACTCTTTTTTTCTTATTACTTCTTATTATGTCTTTTTCTTTTCTTTTCTTCGAGCTACTTTTAGCAAAAGAGAAAAAAAGAGTGAGAACTCCTAAAAGCTCGTATCAAGAAGGATTTACTGGAATAATCACCTGGAAGGCTTTTCTTTTTCCAGCACAACTTCTCGGTCTATTTTTAAGACGGAAGTATAATCGAGCTTGGAGGTTAAACACTCGTACAAGACTGGTAGAGCACGTGTTACAGAGCAAAGATTTTGAAATTTGTTTTCTCCATTAAAGTACAACAAACAGTTACGTTAAATACTCGTACAAGATTGGTAGAGAACCTGACACAGAGCAAAGATTTTGTAATTTTGATTTTTCTATTAAAGTACAACAACCAGTTACGTTAAATACTCGTACAAGACTGGTAGAGAACCTGACACAGAGCAAAGATTTTGTAATTTTGATTTTTCTATTAAAGTACAACAACCAGTTACGTTAAATACTCGTACAAGACTGGTAGAGAACTTGACACAGAGCAAAGATCTTGAAATTTGTTTTCTCCATTAAAGTACAACAAACAGTTACTTTAAATACTCGTACAAGACTGATAGAGAACCTGACACAGAGCAAAGATTTTGAAATTTGTTTTCTCTATTAAAGTACAACAAACAGTTACGTTAAATACTCGTACAAGACTGAAGAGAACCTGACACAGAGCAAAGATCTTGAAATATGTTTTCTCCATTAAATACAACAAACAGTTACGTTAAATACTCGTACAAGACTGGTAGAGAACCTGACACAGAGCAAAGATTTTGTAATTTTGATTTTTCTATTAAAGTACGATAAACAGTAACTTGAAAACGGGTTGACAATGACTTAGGAAAATTAGGACAGTGTGTTGTCAACAGGACACAGATGACATCACGTATTGGACATATACTCTGAAGACGATCTATAAAGTAAGAAATAGCTAAAAATCACATATGAAAAGAGAAGTCTGACAAAATTTTGAAGAATATGATTCCATGTCAAAGATCTACAAATTAGGCTGTGTCATCTCTCTGGTGCAAACGCCTCTCTACAAAATCCAAACGTAGTTTTTTCAGCATTTTTTTTTTTTAGAATTCAATCTAATTCTATAACTCACCTCTCTGTCTAACAGTCTAATGTTTTACGCAATATTCAGGATTATTCCGATATTAGACTTCCTTTTCCACCACACCAGAATAAAATACGCTCTCGTTAGACAGGAAATATTATCACTGAAAACAGAAACCAAGTATTCTAGGAAGTAATCTATCACCATTAAATTTACATAAATTGAGTGTAATGGATTGCTATGTTAGTAGTCACCGTGGCTCAAGCGGTAGCGTCCGCGTCTTTGAGGCGTCAGGTCGAGGGTTCGCGCCCCGCCACGGTATGAGGATAACAAGAGCATTCACTCAGGGTAACGATCACAAAAGCCAAAACAAGCCCTTCGGATAGAGGCAACCATCCAAGCCCTTAGTAGAAAAGGGAGTCCGTGACGTAAAACCGGAACAATGGGTTGCTATGTTACTCCATATAGAATTTCCTGTACGCTCTTCATAATACAGTTGTCCAAACTTATCCAAAAGGAATATATAAATACCGATTTAAGTATCAAGGGCAACTGATATCAAGTATCAAAACACTCTTGGAAGTTTCTGTCTATCTATCTACGTTTGCTGTCTCCCCCAATTGAGGGGTAGCCGACATAAAAAAAAGAAAATAATAAGGGGATTACTTTGCTCTATGGGCAATGAGGAGGGAGCTGGCAACCGTTCAGATGGCACTGCTGGAGTGCCACAGTCCATCCTCCCGGCTCTTCCACAACCTGTGTCGCTTCATAAATGCCTTGTCCTTAAAGAGAGTACAGTAGAATGCAAGAACTTCAGTGTTAGAAGAGCAGAGAGCCTTTAACACCGTTCACCTTTCTTATCCAAACTAAAGACCAATTCATTAGGGGACATGAGGGAGAGAGAGAGAGAGAGAGAGAGAGAGAGAGAGAGAGAGAGAGAGAGAGAGAGAGGAGAGGAGAGAGAGAGAGAGAGAGAGAGAGAGAGAGAGAGAGAGAGAGAGTCTTACGATAGCTTCAATTGTATCAAAACATCTAATAAAAAAATTCTTATTAGTTCCATGGGAAATATTACT
>JAXCGZ010011930.1:0-2500 GCA_037179515.1 Halocaridina rubra
AATGTATATTCACAATGTTGCATCATTTGTGTTGGCAATTTGCTACAAAGAGTGAAATTAAGCTTGTTAATGTGTTTCAGTGTGATGTATTTAAGAGTGTTTACTACTATGGATGACTTGGTTTTTAGAGACTACAAATGAAAAATTTTCTTCTATGTTAGATTATTCTATTTGCTTTATTTCCTCTGGAGTAATTTATCTTTATAAATGAATTGCTGATACTGGACAATTATAAGTTAATTGAATTTAATTCTTCCGTAATCTTGTTCTCCACCTTACATCACTTAACTTGGTCTTTGCAAATACCTTCTCAGACTCACCACCCACCCTGCGGCACACCTTTATAGAACAGACTATCCAGCCAGGACCACCAGTGTCTCTCAAGTGCACTGCCTTAGGCCATCCAACGCCTGTCGTCACATGGACATTAGACGGGCGTCCTATAACTCCAACAAATCATTATGGAGGCGGTGGCCATGGCAGTGTAGTCAGTGTAGGGTCCTGGGTGGACGATAGTGGGCAAGTCGTCAGCCAGGTCAATATAAGTAGTGCTGGACATCTTGATGGAGGACTCTATTCATGCTTGGCTTCCAACATGGCTGGCAAAGTTCAGCACCGGGCTAGACTCAATGTATATGGTAAGGAAGTTACTTTGATTATATCAGGTCTCTTATTTAATAATATCATATTGATTTGAAAATCTGTAGAATCAAGATTGCTACAAGACAAAATTCCCACCATTCTTTGTTATAAATTTCGTTTATCTGAATGTTGTCAAAAATTCTCTTGAACAATAGTTAAAATAAAATAAAGAAAATACTGAGGTTACAAACTTCACACATCCGATGAGGGAGAAATGTCTCTTTTTAGAACATTATTGGTCTTTTGCGTGTAATACAAAAAAAAGGAGGCATTTCCACTAGAAATTGCCACTGAGCTCAAAACTAAATGAATTTTTATATGCCAAATCTTAGAGAAGTGTGCTCACTATTCACAGTTAAAGTTCTGCCACTCTGGACTAATGCTTATCTACTTATCTTCTTTTTTTTCAAATGGTTAAATAAGTAGAAGGTTCTCTAATGACAATGATATCCTTTAGCCAATTTAAAGTTTAATTGGTTAGGATGATGCAGCAGACTGTTTCTCTGTATGAGTTAATGACCGTAGTTTCTCTATATCTATAAATGGCCTTAACTGTCTTTTCTCTGGTGCAAGTCTTCCTTATTGAAAAGACTCCTTTTTATCATTAATGTAACTATTTATTTAATTTTCGCCATTTTTTTTTATTTTATTTGTAGGACCTCCCACAAGCAGGACCCAAGTGAACGTGAGTGTTGTGGCTGGAACCGAGGCCACACTAGTATGTCCAGTTGCAGGCTATCCACTTACCACTGTCTCGTGGAGACTTCATGGGCGGCCTTTGACGCCCACAGCCCGTAGGTCACCAAGAGGAGATGGAACTCTTGTTATTCAAACTGTGGAGGGAGACCAGGATGTTGGGAGATATACGTGTACTGTCTCCAACGCTCAAGGAAGTACTGCCACTGCAGCATTTTTCTTGTCTGTTGTTAGTGAGTATAATGAGTCTCAAACTTCACTTTTTCTACAAGTCATTGTACTGAAGTGTAAAAGAAAGCCGTGCCTGCAAATTCTCAGTGAAAACTTTGTGGTCAGAATAGGCTAAGAAATGTTTCTCTCTCTCTCTCTCTCTCTCTCTCTCTCTCTCTCTCTCTCTCTCTCCTCTCCTCTCTCCTCTCTCTCTCTCTCTCTCTCTCTCTCTCTCCTCTCTCTCTCTCTCTCTCTCCTCTCTCTCTCTCTCTCTCTCTCTCTCTCTCTCTCTCTCTCTCTCTCTCTCCCTCTATTCGCTCGTATTAGTGACCACTCCAGGAGGATTTTTTGCGGGTCTTGATATGCATAAATTTGCATGTACGTTCCTGTCATGAAATATCCAATACATGAATATTGCATTGACATATGTAGTAGGAAGTATGTTTTCCTGAAATAAATGACATTTTCCTTTACTCTTTCCCATTCGAAGAATAAACGTATTTGTTTCGAATATAGCATTAAAGTGTTACTTCAGCCATTGCGGAATTTTTATGGCTCTTAGGCGTGATGCCTGTACCATATGTATTAGCACTGTTTTGCATTCTTTGAAGCATTTTCATTTTATAAACCCTATTGTTACGATTATTCATCGACCGCCGTAGCGTAGTGATAGAATAATCGGCTCGGGAGATGATGGAGCTTCATTCAGGGCCAAGGTGGGGGTGCTAGGAAGGGCATCCAAGCTTAATTCCCCGGCCCGCATCCTTCTGTGTCTACTCCAAAATGGGGACTAATAACAGAACATAAACTAATAAAAAAAAAATCATCATTATCATCATCATCATCATTCATTAAAATCATATACCCCTCCGATAATAACAATAATAAGAACTCACATCACATATTGATACCAACAGCAGCAAACGTAGCTGTCATAGCAATATCAGCGAGA
>JAXCGZ010011930.1:10000-12500 GCA_037179515.1 Halocaridina rubra
TAAAATGGAACCGATCAGGAGACGGGAAAATACGAGCTTTGGGCTCTTTCCCGTAAACACAATTAGGTAATCACAATTAGGTAATCACACACTCTTTCTCCTTGTATCATCTATCTGGCTAGACATATATCCTTCTCTATCTCTCGCTCTCTTTATGATATATATATATATATATATATATATATATATATATATATATATATATATATATATATATATATATATATATATATATATATATATATATATATATATATATATATATATATATATATATATATATATATATATATATATATATATGTATATATACACACACGCACATATATATATATATATATATATATATATATATATATATATATATATATATATATATATATATATATATATATATATATATATATATATATATATATATATATATATACTTTTACATAGGCAAAAATTTCTTCATTTTACTCAACGTAGTATTCGCAGTGAAATATTAGACTAGAGTAATCATCGCCTCTTAAACTTGAGGCAATAGTGAAAGAACCTCCTCCATCTTAGTTGAAGGCAAATATATCACGGATGTTTTCTAATGAGACAGCCTTAATAGCGGGCCATTACTCCATGCCCTAAACTTTTAAACTTCGGTTAATTTCGGCTTGTTTGACCTATTTTTTGTATAGTCAGTAAGTGATTGCTTTGCTTTTATTCAAGTTTACTATTTGGTTTTTGTTTTTTTTCCTAGCGTTTAGTCTTTGTCGCTATTTAATTATTTTGTATTCAGTACACAGTGTCCTTTAGTTACGTGTGCCTGGATCCCTACTGTATAGGGAAGCAGTTCTATTGTAGGTGTTAAAGGCATCATTCTTGTTTTTATTAGAATGACAGAGTTGAAATTAATGCATACATTAATGTGTGGGAGAATTCTTTTGACCTCGATGTAATTAAACAAAATAGATGCACATCTAAGGACATCATTCTTTCACAAACAGCATTATATAGACTACTCATCTCCCACAGAAATGATAAGACTATATATTTATTTTATTTTTTTTTTTATTTTCCGTATTAAGGATACGTCCTAATAGACTCTTGTCTATTCTATGGTATCAGTATTATTTTCTTATTCGTTTCAGCGTTTCACAAACACGGTGAATTTACATTTTTCCCTCGTCATTTTCTTACAGAAAGGCCAGACCCTCCGGCTCACGTTCACGTCCAGGACGTGACGAGTCGTCAGGTAAAGTTGGCTTGGGCGCCTCCCTTCGACGGGAATTCGCCCCTCACTCACTACCTCCTTCAGCATTGGGCAGCCAGATCTCATTCCCAGATGCCCATCAACACAACCCTATCTCCGGAAGTTACAGAAGCTGTTATAAATGTAATGTTTTCATTATCATATTTTGTGTAATCTTATTGTGCGCAGAACATACTCACCTGAGAAATACAATATGTTTTGCAAAATATTTGGTAATAGTAATTTCGAATTTTATGCATTAGTACCGGAATAATGTTTTCGCTTAAGACTTCCATGCGGTCTTTCACAATTGCATTTTCGCTAAATTCTTTATAAAGAACCCATGAATTGCTTCATACCTTTATTTATGCCCTAACAAAGGCAGCCAAGCGTGCACTATATGCAAAACTTGGTTCTCGTGTTGTAATTGTTATGATTTAAGCTTTCTTATATTCAAAACTGACATATTTTTAATGACCAGTTTACTTTCAATTCTTGCCTATGAAATGTTGAACTTTGTTGTGTTACTTCAGTTAATGGACAACACACACAGTTCGGTCATTATGTCAGTTTCCAAATCACGTTCTATGGCCAAATTGTTATTGTATGAAAAGCAATTCATTATATCCTAAAATTACATCTATGATGAATAGAAATGAGGCATTTTTATTTTCTTACAGGACCTGTCTCCAGGGACAGCCTATCATGTTCAGGTGGTGGCTGTAAATCAGAGAGGGATATCGCCCCCTTCCCCTACCTTGAGCATCACGACCCTTCAGGAACCCCCCACGGCTTCTCCCACCAGGCTGCAAGTCCGAGCACATAAACAAGGGGCTGTTATGGTGTCCTGGCAGGTAAGTTTAGAATTTTTAATACCACAACATGAAACTCAGTTCATTATTGGAAATATACTTCTTATGGCTACAATGGCTTTGCTTAATGTACTGATGTGTTAAAGACAGTTATGAATTCCCCTTTAGAAATATCATTCTACCCATACATTCAGTATGCCGTCAGAGGCGAAAGAAAGGATGTGAGAGAGGAGAGAACCGCTAATAATAAAGTCGTCCATTGGCAATGGTGCCACTCCCACTTCTTCAGCAAAATCCCATACCAGGTCTCTTATCTCCCTGGGTTTCAATAAATGCAGATAGTTTTCATAAACTCATTGCAATGACTAGCTACTCTTATTTCATACGCATGTACAAGTTACGCATTAGTTAATACACTGCAAATTAGCGTATGGCAAATGGCATAATTTTTACAGAGAAA
>JAXCGZ010011930.1:17500-25000 GCA_037179515.1 Halocaridina rubra
TGCCAGACGGTAATCTATTGCTTGATGTTTAAGAAATAAGGTAGTGTGCACAAGCTTATCGTAGCCTAGAGCCCAAAAGTGAAATGTGTTTTTATCTTTACTTTGTAAGGTATGGGAAGTTTAGAGGGTGTGATCTTCTGTTTTTATTATTATTATTATTATTATTATTATTATTATTATTATTATTATTATTATTATTATTATTATTATTATTATTATTATTATTATTATTATTATTATTATTATTATTTTAGTCCCAGGTGCTCCGGCATCCGTGAAGGCCTTGTCATCCGGTGAGAATGAAGTATTGGTCTCTTGGCTCCCACCGGATCAACCCAACGGGGTCATTCTTCAATACACGCTCTATTATCGCCCACTCAATAACAACCAGGTAAGAAATATTTAGTAATTTTACATAGTGAGCATATGGTGTCCGCGTTAAAGCGATATGAAGGGTGTTCAGCCTTAATTCCCCGGTTTCAATAAATTTGTGTGCACCCACAAATTTGGCGTAAAAATTAAACTGTCAGCATATATCATGTTTTTGGCTTTGGCCCCAAAGCAAGTTCCCAATGACAGGTTGATTTTACCAACGGAGATTTCTGCAATAAATGTCTGTTATCAGAGAGAATTTGTGCTCTCCCTTAAGGTTATTTATTTCTTGTTTGTAAGTTTATTCTATCTTGAGTACGCACTATTTATCATTATTATTATTATTATTATTATTATTATTATTATTATTATTATTATTATTATTATTATTATTATTATTATTATTATTACTATTATTATTATTATTATTATTATTATTATTATTATTATTACTATTATTATTATTATTATTATTATTATTATTATTATTATTATTATTATTATTATTATTATTATTATCATTATTATTAATAATATCATTATCATTATTATTATTATTATTATTATTATTATTATTATTATTATTATTATTATTATTATTATTATTTTTATTATTATTATTATCATTATTATTATTATTATTATTATTATTATTATTATTATTATTATTATTATTATTATTATTATTATTATTTTTATTATTATTATTATCATTATTATTATTATTATTATTATTATTATTATTATTATTATTATTATTATTATTATTATTATTATTATTATTATTATCATCATCATTTGATTTGCCACCCCCTTACAAGGAGGAATGGGGCCACTTTCTGTAAAAAAATATATATATATTATCATTATTACTACTACCTATTAATATTCCGTATTTATCCAGAACACGAAAAGTCTTATAGTCGCTCCAGAAGTCGGTTCATCGCCCTGGGCCGAAATCAGCCGAGAAGTCGGCTCCTTGGACGAACATATTCGTTACGAATTTTGGGTGACGGCCTCTACCAGGGAAGGGGAAGGAGCAGCCTCTAGGGTGGTCTCACAGAGCCCTTCCTCTAGAGGTATGTATTACCATATATACAGACATTCATTGTGTGTGTGTGTGTGTGTGTGTGTGTGTGTGTGTGTGTGTGTGTGTGTGTGTGTGTGTGTGTGCGTACACATGTATACTCTCACACACAAACGACTTTAGAATTTTAATAACTATGTAATTTTTAATTCCTTCAAGACATATTTTCCTAATTATATGTTCTCATTCGACGCAGTTGGTGCGCAGATCCGTTCATTTGGACAGGTGGTGGAAGTGGTTGCAGGTGGTTCCCTGACTCTCCCATGTGCAGTTGTGGGTTCTCCCCAACCAGCTGTTACGTGGACTCAGTTAACAAGAGATAAAACACTCCAGCCTCAGGTTAGTCGAGTTCTATAGTGTGATTGCCATGATTGTTAATGGAGGATTTGTGAGTGTCGAGTTCTCATTCATTTTGCTAGTAAGGGCGGTTTACACGGTCAAACGGTTCGTCGAACGCGGTTCGACAGACAAGTGTTTGAAGTGATGTTCGAAACGTGTGAACGGGGTATTTGGTTGTCGAGCACGTTCCGTGTTCGACAACCAAATACCCCGTTCACACGTTCGAACATCACTTCAAACACTTGTCTGTCGAACTGCGTTCGACGAACCGCTTGACCGTGTAAACCGCCCTTTAGTTAGTGGTACTCGAACCTTTTGAAGAGTTGGGACCTGAAAATTTTATAGGTCATGATTCTTCGGTGAGGATAGGTTGTCTAAGTTAGGTTAGGTTAGGTTAGATTAAGTTAGGTTATTTTGTATGAAATTATTTATATGATTTAATATTTTCTATAAAGTCAGGTCCCAATACTTCATAAGCTCCTGATACTCTAGAGAATAGAGTGTCTTTCAAACTCGAGAGAGAATAACATTTATAATCATGACTTCAGTCATTACCGAGTGGTGTGACGTTAATTTTGAACAAATATGGAAAACGTTAAAAGAAATTTACAAAACGCTATGTGCATTCTGCTCTAAATTATATTGCTTCAACCACAGCCTTTCTAAGTGTACCCAAATTTGACTCTCCAGATCAGTACCTAGTACAAAAAGCACAACCTGCCATCTATCTATCTATCTATCTATCTATCTATCTATCTATCTATCTATCTATCTATCTATCTATCTATCTATCTATATGCATAAGCAATTTATCCCCTTACAAGAGGAGAGGCTGAATCAAGGCAAAATACTCTTAACTCTTTGGAAGAGGAAATAAAGAGAAGGGAATTCCCAGTTCCCTCGCTCCGCCTCATTTAGTCGACTCTTACGACAAACAGGGAAATGCGGAGGAAGTATTCTACCTCATCTCCCTACCTCCCCATATAATACTTTACCCCTTCCACTGCCCCCGCAATGGCTCAATGATTGTTCAAGCTTGGAAGATAATAATCTTTCTTTATCCTTATCTTCTCCATAAGGTATTATCCCTGTCTCCTTTCTATCGTTACTACTTTCATCGCTGCTCTGGCTTGTTGGCGAATTGCATCTCTTCCCTGCTGCCGAGGCCGTGTAACACCTGCCAAGCGGCATCGTGTTACTGGTCCTGTGTGGAGATTTGTAACTCTCGGATTGGTGGGTGCAGTGAAAGTTTCTTTCCTTTCACCTCCAGATTCTGGAACTCTCTTCTTCCTTCAGGCTCTCCTAATTATTTTGACCTAGCTTCCATCAAAAAGCTGATTTATTGTCATTTCAGGGCCTATCCCTGCCATATTTAAAGGTCCTCATTATTTCAACTCTTCTTCCAGTCTGTCCATTTTTTCTATTTTTATTTTTTTTTATCATTCTCTTATTTTTGCTTTATCCTTCAGCTTCTAATTTTTCTTCGTCTCGAAGTTTTATTTGTACCCGGGCTCGATGCGGGCAATTTTCTAGCCTGTCCCGGTGTCTCACTTATAAAAAAAGGAAAAGATCGCAAATGATCACTTATAACAAATCCAAGCCAAGACCATGGATTATATTCAAGTATATCCTAACCTACACTAAGCTAACTTAACCTAACCTAATCTAAGCCAACCTAACATCTTGTGTATTTATTGTAATTATAAGCATTAGTATTGTCCTTCCTAATAATCGCTTTCAAAAGGCCATCACCAATTCTCGAGTCCATAACCTAGCTAAGGTTTCTTTGCTATCTTAATCCGTTCATGAGAGCTTCTTTAGGGTTTCGTCTCTCATTTTATGCATTGAAGTAGTTATTAACAATTGTGGCCACAGTGGCCGTGTGGTAGAATGCTAGACTTTGATTTGTCAGATCGTCGGTTTGAAATCCGTCACGGTGTGAGGTGACAAAGGGCATTCATTCGGAGTAGAGGTCACACCGCCAAATCAGAGTCCTTCGAAAGGAGGCACTGTTCTAGCCCTTACTAGAAAATAGAGTACCTGACGTAAAACTGGATTAGTAGCTTTTGCCATCATCCTCACTAATCTGGTCATGACAATAATACCTACTATTAATTCATACTTCGTTTTCAGTATCGTTATGTTCATCATCATCTTTATTTTCAGTAACCCCAATCATGATTTATTTTTTTCTTTAATTTTGCTTTAATTTACCTTTTAGCATCATTTATGATATTTACATATACAGTCAGCAATGCAATAACTAATAGATGTAAGTCATTAATAAATATTCATGGCTTCTGTACAGAGTCTTCCAGACAACTCCCTACATGTATCTGTAGTTGGCGCTGACGTAGCAGGAAATTACACCTGCCACGCCCATAACCCCCACGGGCGTGACGACGTCATGTGGGAAGTGAAGGTAGTTCAAGTCCCTCCTCCGCCCACACTCACCGTCAAATATTCCACCGAGACTTCCATCCATTTGTCTTGGGTCACGACAGGCACAGGGGGCAAGCCTATTATAGGTAATATATAAATTCATATTATTATTATTATTATTATTATTATTATTATTATTATTATTATTATTATTATTATTATTATTATTATTATTATTATTATTATTATTATTATTATTATTATTATTATTTTTATTATTATTATTATTATTTTACCATAAATTACTACAATGATGATACCAATCTCGCTAGACAAGATTTTTATGTCAACAGTGGAGAGTGTCATATGCACTCATTCGTCCACATTGCTAGACAACTGAGTTGCTTCCATTATATTAATGTTATATGTAACAACGTTTCATTGTTAATTTCTGACTTACTCTCTCACGTCAGAAATTCACTAGCTGTAACCGTATTTTGATGCTTAGTTGTGAAAATTATTCAGCAAATACAAATTCTCTGAGGCCAGTCTGGTAAGAAACATGGATAAAGGTGCCCAGACCACATTATTAATCCTGAATAAAGATTTTTATTCAGAATGACATAAATTCTGTTAGACAAATAATTTTTTTTATTTCATCGTAAATGTATCTTGAGAAATATCTTATAAAAGCTAGTGAAGACCATTTGTTTATTAGGTTTTGTCGTGAGATACAGCTTAGAAGAGGAGAATTCTTGGATAGAAGAGAATATTGAACCTGGAGAAAGCAGTTATGCTCTTCAGAATCTTCGTTGTGGATCGACTTACCGCGTCCAGGTAGCTGCCATTAACATAGTTGGCCGAGGAGAGGCTTCCAGAACTCACAATATTAGGACGAGAGGAGCTGGTAAGTGTTTTTGGAAATCGTGTCACTATTTCTGGATAACTTATGGTTTAAGTAGTTCTGGAAACTGTTTTGAATGTTTTTGAGTCGTTAGTCCTAGTAGGATATACAATGATGGATATGTTTGGAATACGTTGGAACGTTTTGGGATAACTTATGGGTCAAGTATTTTTGAATTGTATTTTGAATGTTTTATTAATCGTTTGTCCATGTATGTGGAATTAGAAATCATATAAAAATAATTCTGGACTGTTGATTTAGTCAGTATTTTGGTGACATATATAAAAGTTTCAGGATCGTGCATGATAGATAGCGTTTCAGACAAGTTATGATTGTATTTTGGATTGCTTATGCGGCAAGTATATAAGAGAGTACTGAATGGTTTGTAATGTATGTCATCTTGTGATCGTGCAGCCAACTAATATGGCCAGATTAATTTCATAACTTGTTCATGAATGAGCATTTATTTATAACTATGACCGTTGCATTCGTTTTCATTTCATTTTCAGATTATGCATTTTTATAAATAATTCGTCATATATATTTTTTATATTTATCGATGTATAAAAAGAAATAATCATAGATGCCATCTCTTTTTTTTTCAACCTGTCTGTAGCACCGCCCCAGCCCCGCCATCCGGACCTGATAAGTGTCAACTCCTCCGCCATAACTCTCCATTTATACACCTGGCCAACCGGTGGCTGTCCCATAACTTCTTGGAACGTTGAATATCGTTCGCATACTTCGTCCATTTTTACACCCGTGGGAGCTCATCTTCAGCCGACCACTGATTCTTTCACCATTTCCGAATTAGCTCCTTTTACTTGGTACCAGATTCGGATCACTGCCAAGAATGCCGCCGGAGTTGCGACAGCAACTTACGATGTGGCAACAACATCGCATACTGGAGGTAATTTTTTACACAGACAATGTAACATTAAGTAAAAAAAAATTTATTATGATATGAAATACATTTCATTATTTTTCTCTTATATCTAACTAAACAGTTAACTCTTTCATTTTTTTTTTCAATAGCAACTCTGGCTCCAGAATCCGTGGTTGAGGTGGTGAGACAGAATGGCCCTCCTTTATATTTGGATCCACATGTCTTAGCGCCAATTGTGTCAGGTGTAGCGTGCACTCTTGCCCTTCTCCTTTGTGTTGGCTTATTGGTAACAAGAGGGTAAGAAAACTGGTATTTACTGTGATAATGGTATAAACATGTTTAATACTATATATGTAAGTTTCAAATATATAATAAGCTGCTTATTTTTTCATCCAAAAGAATTATAATATATTTTGCGTTACCTAAAAAAGCTTGTTGAGTTGTGTTGTACCTCCAAGACCAATACTTTACATTATGTTTGATGAAATCAGTCTCAGTGGCAACTTTGCTATGTCTCGGAGAAAGTTCTTTGTTTTTCATGACTGACTTGAAATATTACTAATCTCTGAGATGAGTCATTTCAGTTGGACGACCCACAGATTATGGCCCGATTTCTTAAACAGTGTAAACCTAGGATATCATATTGTTAGTTAGCTAGACACACACATGGATTTCATAAACGCATCTGACGAGGTTGTGTGTATGGCTACAATCCCCCCCATGGGGGATCCTAGCCATACACAGAACCGCGTCAGATGCGTTTATGAAATCCATTTGTGTGTCTAGCTAACTAACAATATGGTATCCTAGGCTTACACTGTTTAAGAAATCGGGCCTATGTCTTAATCCTCACTTTTTCTTAATTCTAGCCGTGCCCGGTTTCTGAAGAGCAGCACAGAAAAGGCTCACGGAGGTCGAGGGAATGGTGGGTTAAGAACCACTGGATGTATCAGTGGTAGAGGCGGCAGAAGGGGAAGTGGCGGTCCGACATACACCAGATCTTTAGCCGAACTGCAGAACCATCGCAATGATAGCCAGGAGCAGCTCTCTCCAGCTGCCCAAGCCAAGCACGATGAGGCTTATTCAGGTGAGTCTCTCTGAGGTTCTTCTTGCATTTAGTATGAGTTTTTTTTTATACCATTCCTTATAAAACATGGGCTTTTAGGTAAAGGGGCCGGACTTTAAGTAGGAACACCGAGTTATTTTTAGGCTCATTTAATTCATATTCATTTTCATATCGACTTTTGTTCCATTTAGGACTTAGCAGGTAAATAGATCCAGATTTTAAGTATGAACCGCGTGCGCTCTTAATGTTTAATTCTTGTAATTGTGTTATTCGTCAAATATTTCGTTAGAGAATATATTTTTTAGGGAAATTACTTAAATATTTGGTAGAAATTCTAAGCTTTCCATAGGAATTTTCTAATCTTGATTTTAATTTTAGTATATTTTCCTTTTGAAGTGTAGACTAAGTACACCTACATTTGGAATAGAAACAGCTAGATTTTTTGAGGGTTCATCTGATATGAT
>JAXCGZ010011930.1:35000-47500 GCA_037179515.1 Halocaridina rubra
ATCGTATATATATATATATATATATATATATATATATATATATATATATATATATATATATATATATATATATATATATATATATATATACAATAATATATATATATATTATATATATATATATATATATATATATATAATATATATATATATATATGTATATGTATATATAATATATATATATATATATATATATAATATATATATATATATATATATATATATATATATATATATATATATATATATATATATATATATATATATATATATATATATACAATAATAAATATATATATATATATATATATATATATATATATATATATATATATATATATATATATATATGTATATATACAATTATATATATATATATATATATATAATATATATATATATATATATATATATATATATATATATATATATACATAAATATATATGTATATATTTATATATATATATATATATATATATATATATATATATATATATATATATATATATATATATATATACATAAATATATATGTATATATATATATATATATATATATATATATATATATATATATATATATATATATATATATATATATAGAGAGAGAGAGAGAGAGAGAGAGAGAGAGGAGAGAGAGAGAGAGAGAGAGAGAGAGAGAGAGAGAGAGAGAGAGAGAGAGAATCTAGCTGTCCCTCTTTCTCTCTCTCTCTCTCTCTCTCTCTCTCTCTCTCTCTCTCTCTCTCTCTCTCTCTCTCTCTCTCTCTCTCTCTCTCTCTCTCTCTCTCTCATAAAACAAATGCATAATGAATTAGGCCACTGACGTACAGGGTGTAGATATGAATGGTATTAAAGTGACACAGAGAATATGAAAAAAAAAAACATACTGTGAAACTATTTCGTAATAATGATACTGTTAATGCAATTAATCCTTGTCACAGAGTGAATGTAGAAACTTTTCTCCCAACTCTAGCATCTGGCCTTGAAGTAACTTCTGTCGTGAAAAAGCTTCAGTGGTTATAGGCTGCTGAAGTATTTATCAAAAACAATTTTCCTAAAATTAATGAAACTATGTATATATACAGATGGGTCCATATACGCCATACAGGAGTGTCTGGTTGCAGTATGATAGTGCATGAAAATTTTGGAAGGGTACAAATACATGAAAAAGGGTTAAGTTTGCCTAAGTGGACATCAGTCATGGAGTGTGGAATCACAGGAATCAAACTTGCTGTTGAGTACATCATTACCACTGGAAAAAGTGTACTCATTTTTTGTGATTCAGAAAGTTCGCTCTTATCACTAAGATCTTTAAAACCAGCTTACAAAACCCTCATGACTTCAATTCATGAAGGACTTATCACATTTGCAAATATGAACCAAAAAATCATCTTCTCATGGGTACCTTCCCATGCTGGGATAAGTGGCAATGAATATGCCGACAAGTTTGCAAAGAAGGCTGAGGAAGAGTCAACATCTCAATCTGTTGTCACCCTGTCTCAGTTGAAAACAACACTTAAAATTGAGATGCAAGAAGACCCCCATCTATTAATACTTTCACAGACACAGACCAGCAACTCTATCCCACACTATGAGAATTTTGTAATATATCGCACACTTATGGTACAAGATAAATGCTAATAGGCGATTGTGATAGACTTGCTGCACCCATAAGACTTGGCTACAGACATGTGTGGGAAGTGACTTCTGAAAAAACAGGAACAATACACCAAGAATACTCCAAATGTGTTTTATGTGGCTGAGAAGGGAGCAATTCTTTAATACATTATATTAAAGAATTTGTTAAGTTACAGGACTTCAGACCCTCTGGACTGTGTTATTTTGAAATATTTAAATATTTATGTGATCCCGACAATTTATTCCCAATATTAAGCGCATATCCATCACTAAATATGCAAAAATATTTACATCTTTGTACCTAATGAAATGCTAAGTATGTAATATCTAGTAGGTTGGCCATGGCACCAGCCGCCCGTTGAAAGACTACGACTGAAGGCATTAGGATGCAACTAGGACTGGTCCAGACAGTTCCAGGTTGAGTCTTCCTTCAGGACGGTTCTTTCCTCATGCCTACATCTACACTGAATATTCTGGCATATTCATTACAAATCTCTTGCTATTCCATTACATTTGACAAGTCACAACATTCTGCACATCTGTCTCTTTTACTTTCCTTTTCCTCACATTTTGTCATTATGTATGGAAGGTTCACAACTAATGGCCCCCAGTACCCGGCATAGTGGGTGCGAAGAATCTCCGGGGATCTTGTTGACTCCACCATTGGCTTGAGGGCAGACACGCCTGGTGGTAGTAATGGTTCTGCTCTTAACCTTGCACCTCCCAATAGATCTGCTTCTTTCACTCTTCACTATTCAAACATTCGTGGGCTGAACTCTAATCTTTCGTCTGTGGAACAGCATTTGGGCACTTTCCTCCCTAACCTCCTCCTCCTATCTGAAACCCAGTTGTCTACACATGCTTCCACTGACCCTTTCCAAATCTCCCACTATAATCTGTATACTCGTTTTCGTTCCAAAGGTGGGGTCTGTGCTTACTGAATCTCCTGACTTTGATGTTCTCTGGCTAAAAGTCTATCTCTCCACTACCACTATCATCCTTTGCTTCTGCTACTGTTCTCCAAACTCCACAGAGTTTGTGTCTTTCTTTGAATATCTCTCCTCGTGCCATGAGTCATTGCTATCTTCTCACTCACATGCCGAAGTTCTCTACATTGGAGACTTCAATGTACACCACAGTGAGTGGCTTCATACTTCTCACACTGATGTGGGAGGAAGCGAGGCTCTTGTTTTCTCTATTACTCACGATCTGGAGCAAATTATCAAACATCCTACTCGCGTTCCTGATCGTCACGAACATGCTGCAAACACTCTTGACCTATTTTTTACCTCTAACCCTTCAAACTACTCTTATTCTGTGCTTTCCCCTCTTGGTAAATCTGACCACTCCATGATCTCTGTCTCTTCCATTTTCGCTCCCCCACCACCAATCCCTCCTACTCAACGCCGCCCTTGGCACTTCGAGCGAACTCAATATGAAAATTTGCGTAACTTTCTCTTTGACTTTCCATGATATGACTGCTTTCGGTCCAGCAACCCTGATCGCGTAGCTGTAAAAGTTGCCGAGATCGTGACCGCGGGAATGGAGGCGTACATCCCCTCTTCTACAAAAACTTTCTCTCACCCTAAACCTTGGTTTGACCGTGCCTGCTCCATGGCTATCCAGGCTGGGAATCAGGCTCACCGATCTTACCAAGCCTTTCCTTCCGATTTAACTCGCTCTGCTTTTATTATAGCTAGGAATCGCTGTACAGCTCAGATTCGAAGGTCTAAGGCTTCCTTTATAAGAAGGAAAGTTGATGACCTTAACTCCTCTCCCACTGACAAATGCTTCTGGTCCTTAGCCAAAAACCTCTCAAAAAACTTCTGTAACTCAAGCTTTCCCCCTCTCATTCGTTCTGATGGTTCTATAGCTTGCTCTCCCACTGACAAAGCCACTCTCTTTGGCTCTCATTTTTCTGCCAACTCTTCTATCAACGATTCCAGCGCACCTGTTCCTCAGTCTTTTCCCCTCTCTAACCCTATGCCCTCCCTTATCCTTTCTTCACGCAAAGTTCATAAGGTTCTTCGCTCACTAAAAACAAACAAGGCATCTGGTCCCGATGGTATCCCTGCAAGGTTCCTTAAGGAGATTGCAGATGAACTGGCTCCCGTGCTTTGCCGTCTTTTTCGCCTCATTCTGTCAACCAGTATCTATCCTTCATCTTGGAAGCATGCTCTAGTTCAACCTGTTCCTAAGAAGGGTGACCGCTCTATTCCTTCTAACTACCGACCTATTGCTCTAACCTCCTCTATTGCTAAAGTTTTCGAAACTTTGCTCAGTGCTCACTTCTTGAAACGCCTTGAATCTAACTCACTTATCTCCGATCACCAGTACGGCTTCCGCAAAGCAAGATCCACTGGTGATCTCCTGTCCTATCTTACTCATGTATGGTCATCTTCTCTGAGGAACTATGGGGAATCCTTTGTCGTCGCCCTTGATATCTCTAAGGCTTTTGACAGAGTCTGGCACAAGGCTCTGTTGGCCAAACTCCCTGCCTATGGCTTTACCCCTTCTTTCTGTTCTCTGATTTCCAGTTTTCTTTCTGACCGTTCTATATCTGTAGTTGTTGATGGCGCGACATCTAGCCCTTTCTCTGTTTCCAGTGGTGTTCCACAGGGCTCTGTTCTGTCACCTACTCTCTTCCTTCTCTTCATCAATGATCTTCTACAATCCCCATCTTCCTCTCTTCTTCATGCCTTTGCCGATGATTCTACCCTTCACTTTTTCTCTGCCTTTTCTTCACAACCTTCATCTGTTACTCGTAATCAATCTCGTATCACTCTTTCTTCTACTCTTAACTCCGATTTGCAGAGAGTATCTGAATGGGGCACTCAAAATTTAGTTAAATTCAATGCCTCCAAGACACAGTTTCTGGCTATCTCTTTATCTTCTTCTCCTCCTGATAACCCTATTGTCTTCGAAACTAATGAAATTTACCCTCTTAACTCTATCAATATATTAGGAATCCATATAGCCTCTAACTTGTCTTGGAGGAATCACATAATCCAAATTTCTAAATCTTCATCCAAAAAATTGGGGGTTTTGTTTCGTTTTCGTTATTACTTTTCCTCATTGCAGTTACTTAAAATTTACAAAGGTCTTATCCGCCCCTGCTTAGAATACTGCTCACACATCTGGGGTGCTTCTTCCTTTACTTATCTTCTTGATAGGGTTCAATGTAAGGCAGTCAGACTCATTAATGATGCTTCTCTTACTTCTGACCTGGATTCTCTCTCTCTTCGCCGTAAGGTATCTTCCCTTTCGCTTTTCTATCGCTACTACTTCCATCACTGCTCTGATGAGTTGGCGAGTTGCATCCCTCCTCCACTGCCGAGGCCGCGTAACACTCGCCAAGCGGCCTCATCTCACAGGTACTGTGTGGAGATTTGTAGCTCGCGGATTGGTCGGTGCAGCGACTGCTTCTTCCCATCTACCTCCAGACTCTGGAACTCTCTTCCTCCTTCTGCCTTTCCTAATTCTTATGACCTTTCATCCTTCAAAAAGCAGATCTATCGTCATCTCAGAGCCTAGTCCTCCATATCTCTGGGTCCTCTTTACTTTGACTGTTTTTTTCTGTCTGTCGTTTTCCTTTGTGTGACATTACCTCATCTCTGCCTTGCCCTTAACCTTTTTCTTTTCTTTCATCTTGGTATTTTCTCGTGCCCGGGCCTTTGTTGATGAGGGCAGTTTCTACCTATCCCGGTGTCACACTCCTAAAAAAAAAAAAAAAAAAAAAAAGGGAATGTGGTATTGACCTTTACAGCAGATCTGGGGGTGCCTTTGGTCATGAATCCCTTCTCTCTCTCTCTCTCTCTCTCTCTCTCTCTCTCTCTCTCTCTCTCTCTCTCTCTCTCTCTCTCTCTCTCTCTCTCTTTCTCTCTCTTTCTCTCTCTTTCTCTCTCTTTCTCTCTCTTTCTCTCTCTTTCTCTCTCTTTCTCTCTCTTTCTCTCTCTTTCTCTCTCTTTATATATATATATATATATATATATATATATATATATATATATATATATATATATGTACTTATATATATATATATATATATATATATATATATATATATATATATATATATATATATATATATATATATGAATCATTTTTTACCCCGACCGGGACTCGAACCTAGGACTTATGATTACTAAGTCAAGGCGCTACCACTACACCACAGAAGGTTAAAAGGAATCCAACCTTATAGCTTATATCTGCTATACTTAGGAATGAACGCATTCTAACTGAATGCCACTATGTTCATATTACAGATTCCCCAACCTCACTCGTGGCTTCATTTTAACATTTAATTCAATTCCCAATCTCATTCGGGCTTAATAGATATATATATATATATATATATATATATATATATATATATATATATATATATATATATATATATATATATTATATATATATATATATATATATTATATATATATATATATATATATATATATATATATATATATATATATATATATATATATATATATATATATATATATATATATATATATATATATATATATATATATATATATATATACATATATATATATATATATATATATATATATATATATATATATATATATATATATATATATATATATATATATATATATATATATATATATATATATATATATATATATATATATATATATATACATTTATAAGTACATATATATATATATATATATATATATATATATATATATATATATATATATATATATATATATATATATATATATATATATATCCCCATTTGAATCAGAGAAACGGTGTGAAAATGCCATTGGAAAATATCAAACTAAATTGTTTTTCTGCGTGTGTACAGTACTCAACCACCCTTACTCAATCAAGAAAATAAACAACGGACAACTATTATTTCTAATAACAGCAACAAAACACAGCAAAGAGAGAGAGAGAGAGAGAGAGAGAGAGAGAGAGAGAGAGAGAGAGAGAGAGAGAGAGAGAGAGAGAGAGAGAGAGAGAGAGATCTTTCTTGTGTTTTGTTGCTGTTTTTAGAAATGGCAGTTGTCCGTTGTTTATTATCTTGATTGAGTAAGGGCGGTTGAGTACTGTACACACGCAGAAAAACAATTTAGTATATTTCCAGTGGCATTTTATCTTTTTTTTTCTCTCGAATCTAAATTTTCTCTTTGATCTAATTTTTTTATAATTCATATAGTATGAACATTGATAAATCGGAGCTAGTAGAAACACTAATTTTTTTTTCAACGCGAGATCTGCAAGACCGGTATTTTTACGCTTACTTGACACCCGTTGTCAAGTGGAAGGCGTTCCAGCATTCCAGTGTCACTATTCGTCCCCAGAAAGGGGATGGACACAGATAGAGTGTGGTTGAGTAAGTAAGGTTGAATGGTCTTCTTAGCACTCCACGGTTGGAGCGATGGTGAATCTGTCAATTCCCAGTTTAACCTCGGAATATAATTGTGCACGCACTGAATCTTCTGAGGGCACAGAAGCATGTGTACTTGAACTTAAAGCTACCTAACTGAGTGCCAAGTTACTAGTAACCGCTAAACTATCTAGTACATTGCTAGATATAACCTAACTGAGCCTAAAAGCAAAACACTATTTCCACTCCCGTAAGATATCGAAGAGAGCTGTTGTAATCCCTAGTGTACATCAGTGTTTATAATCAGTATGCAATAGGGTAGCATGTTGTCTGTCAGATTTACATAACCAAACTACACTGCATATCCCAAACTCAGTGATCCTCCAATAGATTTGGCTTTTTTTTTTCAGTAAAGGTGAACATCTGTTCACGGTTTTTGTTGACTTTCATTAGTTTTTTATTCGAAAACGTTGCAGTGATAAAAGATCCTACTTTCTCTTATATCTTTTTTTGGGGGGGAGAGGTGAATATTTATGGAAACCAATGGTGACAAGATTACTTTTCGTTTTTCTTGAATTTGATTTCACCACTTGTTTTACATTTAACATCCTCAGCCCTACTAAAACAATGTCCAAAGAATTTTCCGGTATAATTATGATCCTCTCTCTCTCTCTCTCTCTCTCTCTCTCTCTCTCTCTCTCTCTCTCTCTCTCTCTCTCTCTCTCTCTCTCTCTCTCTCTCTCTCTCTCTCTCTCTCTCTCTCTCTCTCTCTCTCTCTCTCTCTCAATGTATCTATCTATCTATCTATCTATCTATCTATCTATCTATCTATCATATCTCTCTCTCTCTCTCTCTCTCTCTCTCCTCTCTCTCTCTCTCTCTCTCTCTCTCTCTCTCTCTCTCTCTCTCTCTCTCTCTCTCTCTCTCTCTCTCTCTCTCTCTCTCTCTCTTTCTCTCTCTGTTGAATTCTATCTGCTCTGCCAAATGGACTGTATGATGATAATCTTAATAATAATACTAATACTACTACTACTACTACTACTACTACTAATAATAATAATAATAATAATATAATAATAATAATAATAATAATAATAATAATAATAATAATAATAATAATAATAATAATAATAACAATAATAATAATAAAAATAATAATAATAATAATAATAATAATAATAATAATAATAATAATAATAATAATAATAATAATAATAATAATAATAATAATAATAATAATAATAATAATAATAATAATAATAATGATTACAATAATCTATTTATCTATCTACCTTGGCTGTTTTCCCTTTTAACTGGGGGTAGCTGACATCAAAAAAAGAAAACAATAAGGGGATTATTTTGCTCTATGGACAATGACGAGGGAGATAGCGACCGTTCAGATGACACTGCTGGAGTGCCACAGCCCATCCACGCGGCTCTTCCACAACCTGTGTCGCTTTTCAACTGCCAACTCCCCTACTCCCCCTATCACAAGGCTACCTCTGTAAGATGCAGCCCTGTGGTAACAGCAGATGCCCATCAGAGCTGCGTCACAATCGCTCGCGACTCATTCCTATTCCTAGCACGCGTCGCTTGCTTCCCTCACATCTATCCTCCTATCATTCAGGGCTCTCCATACTCCATCCATCCATCCAAACCTAGGCCTCCCTCTAGCATTTCTCCCATCAACTCTCGCATTCATCACCTTTTTCAGCAGTCTTTCATCATCCATCCTTTCCACATGGCCAAACCATCTCAGAACATTCATATCTACTCTGGCTGCAAATTCTATCCTCACACCCGTTCTTGCTCTCACCACTTCATTCCTAACCCTATCCAACCGAGATACACCAATCATACTCCTAAGGCATTTAATCTCAAACACATTTAGTTTCCATCTCTCACTTACTTTCATACCCCATAACTCTGATCCACACATCACAGTTGGCACAATCACTTCCTCATACAAAACTTTCTTAACATTCATTTCCAACTCTCTATTCTTCATCACTCTTTTCAACGCACCCAACACTGTACATCCTTCATTCACTCTGTGACACACATCTGCTTCCACTCCACTATTTGCAGCTATAACCGAGCCTAAATACTTAAACTGATCAACTTCCTCAAGAGTCTCTCCATTCAACATAACATTCAATCCAGCACCATCCTCATTTCGTGTACACCTCATAACCTTACTCTTTCCCACATTCACTCGCAACTTTCTTCTATCACACACCATTCCAAATTCTGACACTAACTGACACAGCTTCTACTACTACTACTACTACTACTAATAATAATAATAATAATAATAATAATAATAATAATAATATTAATAATAATAATAATAATATAATAATAATAATAATAATAATAATAATAATAATAATAATGATGATAATGATAATAATAATAGTAATAATAATAATAATAATAATAATAATAATAATAATAATAATAATAATAATAATAATAATAATAATAATAATAATAATAATAATGATGATAATAATAATAATGATAATAATAAATAACAGTAAACATTCTATGAAAGTCGTGTATATGTGGCTGTTCCTAGACGAAGTTTCTTGTATCTGTGTTTCCTTACTTTTTGTTCTCCTGACTTTTCCAGCTGTAAACTTTGCTCATAAATCCTAGTCTTACTTCCCTCTCTCTCTCTCTCTCTCTCTCTCTCTCTCTCTCTTCTCTCTCTCTCTCTCTCTCTCTCTCTCTCTCTCTCTCACACACACACACACACACACACACAAGTACACACACACACACAAATACATAAACTCACACACACATGCATACACACACAAAAAAGTTTAAAAAGCAAGAAATATCAATAAAGAATGTATCCACTTGTTGCGTCAAAAACTATAGTCATTTCTGGTAATGTTTTCTCTTTTTATCGCTCCATTTTCTTGTGTTGGTTCTCATTTTCTTTTGTGGTCTGGAGATAGTGTTGAATTTAGACAAAGAATGACCTTCCTCCTTCTCTTTTTCTCTCGTCTTCGCTGAAACACGTTTTTTAAGTTTTTTCATTTTTGAGCTTTCCTTTTTCCTCTTTTCTCAAGAGTTATAAATAAATAAATAAATAAACAAATAAATAAATAAATAAACAAATAAATAAGTAAATAAATATATAAATAAGTAAATATATGTATATATATATATATATATATATATATATATATATATATATATATATATATATATATATATATATATATATATATATATATATATATATATATATTATATATATATATATATATATATATATATATATATATATATATATATATATATATGTGAGTATTTTTTTGTATATATATATGTACCTATGTATGTATATATAACAAAAGTCTCATCTATTTTCGCATAATGTACTTTGCTCGCTATGTCACTCAAGGGAAGTGTATAAGGTGTCACACTGCTGTATGAAATTTTAATGAAATATGAAGGTTTCTTTTTCCCTCAAATTTAGGGAAGAAAATTCTCCATACAAGTTTCTCATTAAATTTTTGTGGAGCCCGTGAGCGTAGCTTGTGCATTATCTGCTCTTCCTTTTGATCTCGATTCATTTTCTGTTCACAGTGAGGCAAGCCAGCCTCAACTTGGTGCCGGTCCCAAGTCCGGGTAGATGGGGAGGGTTGGCGGCAGGAAGGGCATCCGGCCATAAAAATTTAGCCAAAACCAAAATATGGCCAGTACAGATAACTGGCCAGAAACATCGACCCCACATAAAAGTGGGAAAAGATGTAGACGAATAATAAGAAGAAGAAGAAGAAGAGTGGTACTAAATCCATCGCTGCTCTGATGAGTTAACGAGTTGCATTCCTATCCCGTTAGCGAGGCCGTGTAAAACACGCCAAGCGGCCTCGTCACACAAGTACTGGGTGGAAATTTATAGCTTGCTAATTGGTAAGTGCAGTGAAAGTTTGTTGCCTTACACTTCCAGACTCTGGAGCTCTCTTCCTGTTTCTGCCTTCCCTGGCAATTATAACCTTTTTTCGTTCAAAAGCTGATATATCATCTCAATGTCTGTCCTGTCATATTTCTAGATCTTCAATACTTTCCCTATTCTTTTAGCCTGTCTATTTGTATTGTTTATCATTCTATCATTTCTGCCTCGTCCTTAAGCTTCTACTTTTTTTTAATGATTTCTTGTTGCTTGGGCCTGATGAGGATAATTTACTTTTCCCGTTCCGGTGTCCTACTTATAAAAAATGTATGTATGTATGTATGTATGTATGTATGTATGTATGTATGTATGTATGTATGTATGTATGTATGTATGTATGTATGTATGTATGTATGTATGTATGTATGTATGTATGTATGTATGTATGTATATGTATATGTATTAAAATGGGGATAATCAGAATCCCCATTACCAATGAAAGGGTGGTTTTGTTTCCATGTCCACAGTGAATAACAGCTGCTTGAATAATAAAACCAACTCTTCTATAATATTTATAACGTTGGAAATGAAATTGATGGAGGGGGTTTGGTATCGATATTCATATTCAACTCCCGATATAGCTTTTGCATATTCAATGTATATATAAAATGAATTTAACAAGTTACATAATGGTAGATAAATGCATAGTGAAAGTAAAGGGGGGTTTACACTGTCAAACTGTTCGTCGAACGTGGTTCGACAGACAAGGTTGTCGAACATAGAACGTGTTCGACAACCAAATACCCCGTTCACACGTTCGAACATCACTTCAAACACTTGTCTGTCGAACCGCGTTCGACGAACCGTTTGACAGTGTAAACCCCCCTTAAGATACTTTTTCGTGTGAAAATTTATGTTACTTTTGAACAGAACGAACAAGCGCCTCTTCAGGCTTTGACATATTTTCTTTTTTCCTATAGACTGTTTATTCATATATGTATTTTGTTAAAATTATACATTTTTATTTATGTATAACAGTCTTCGGATGATAAAAGAGTAAAAAAGAGTCACAATTATAAGTACTTACTTAAGATTAAATTGCCTTTTGCATTTTTCATCAGCTTTTTTAATATTTCTCGTTAATATTTTTGTTGTCTGTTGGAAATCTTGCAGCACCAGCCGCCCGTTCAGATACTACAGCTGAAGATCTTTTGGACTCTAATAGGACTGGCCAGGACAATTCGATGTTAAGTCCTCCTTCAGTTACGGTACTTTTCCTATGCCGACATCAAAACCGAATATACACATATCTTACTATCCATGCACATCTGACAAGTCACTACATTCTCCATCTCTGTTTCTCTTTACTTTATGTTTTTTTTTCGTGGATAGGACCAATAAGGGCAATATTCTCTGCCTGTCCTAGTGTCACACTCATAAAAAATAAAAACATCTATCACTGTAATTTATCGGAGACTATGTATTGTCTTGATTGAATGTCTGGTTGAATGGCTCTTAAATACAGTATTACAGTTAATCATAGCATAACGAGAATATATTAGTGATTTCAAACAAAGGTG
>JAXCGZ010011931.1:0-17500 GCA_037179515.1 Halocaridina rubra
AGGGCGCCGGGGGGCTTGCCCTCCTCCCGGAGGGCGCCGGGGGGCTTGCCCTCCTCCCGGAGGGCGCCGGGGGGCTTGCCCTCCTCCCGGAGGGCGCCGGGGGGCTTGCCCTCCTCCCGGAGGGCGCCGGGGGGCTTGCCCTCCTCCCGGAGGGCGCCGGGGGGCTTGCCCTCCTCCCGGAGGGCGCCGGGGGGCTTGCCCTCCTCCCGGAGGGCGCCGGGGGGCTTGCCCTCCTCCCGGAGGGCGCCGGGGGGCTTGCCCTCCTCCCGGAGGGCGCCGGGGGGCTTGCCCTCCTCCCGGAGGGCGCCGGGGGGCTTGCCCTCCTCCCGGAGGGCGCCGGGGGGCTTGCCCTCCTCCCGGAGGGCGCCGGGGGGCTTGCCCTCCTCCCGGAGGGCGCCGGGGGGCTTGCCCTCCTCCCGGAGGGCGCCGGGGGGCTTGCCCTCCTCCCGGAGGGCGCCGGGGGGCTTGCCCTCCTCCCGGAGGGCGCCGGGGGGCTTGCCCTCCTCCCGGAGGGCGCCGGGGGGCTTGCCCTCCTCCCGGAGGGCGCCGGGGGGCTTGCCCTCCTCCCGGAGGGCGCCGGGGGGCTTGCCCTCCTCCCGGAGGGCGCCGGGGGGCTTGCCCTCCTCCCGGAGGGCGCCGGGGGGCTTGCCCTCCTCCCGGAGGGCGCCGGGGGGCTTGCCCTCCTCCCGGAGGGCGCCGGGGGGCTTGCCCTCCTCCCGGAGGGCGCCGGGGGGCTTGCCCTCCTCCCGGAGGGCGCCGGGGGGCTTGCCCTCCTCCCGGAGGGCGCCGGGGGGCTTGCCCTCCTCCCGGAGGGCGCCGGGGGGCTTGCCCTCCTCCCGGAGGGCGCCGGGGGGCTTGCCCTCCTCCCGGAGGGCGCCGGGGGGCTTGCCCTCCTCCCGGAGGGCGCCGGGGGGCTTGCCCTCCTCCCGGAGGGCGCCGGGGGGCTTGCCCTCCTCCCGGAGGGCGCCGGGGGGCTTGCCCTCCTCCCGGAGGGCGCCGGGGGGCTTGCCCTCCTCCCGGAGGGCGCCGGGGGGCTTGCCCTCCTCCCGGAGGGCGCCGGGGGGCTTGCCCTCCTCCCGGAGGGCGCCGGGGGGCTTGCCCTCCTCCCGGAGGGCGCCGGGGGGCTTGCCCTCCTCCCGGAGGGCGCCGGGGGGCTTGCCCTCCTCCCGGAGGGCGCCGGGGGGCTTGCCCTCCTCCCGGAGGGCGCCGGGGGGCTTGCCCTCCTCCCGGAGGGCGCCGGGGGGCTTGCCCTCCTCCCGGAGGGCGCCGGGGGGCTTGCCCTCCTCCCGGAGGGCGCCGGGGGGCTTGCCCTCCTCCCGGAGGGCGCCGGGGGGCTTGCCCTCCTCCCGGAGGGCGCCGGGGGGCTTGCCCTCCTCCCGGAGGGCGCCGGGGGGCTTGCCCTCCTCCCGGAGGGCGCCGGGGGGCTTGCCCTCCTCCCGGAGGGCGCCGGGGGGCTTGCCCTCCTCCCGGAGGGCGCCGGGGGGCTTGCCCTCCTCCCGGAGGGCGCCGGGGGGCTTGCCCTCCTCCCGGAGGGCGCCGGGGGGCTTGCCCTCCTCCCGGAGGGCGCCGGGGGGCTTGCCCTCCTCCCGGAGGGCGCCGGGGGGCTTGCCCTCCTCCCGGAGGGCGCCGGGGGGCTTGCCCTCCTCCCGGAGGGCGCCGGGGGGCTTGCCCTCCTCCCGGAGGGCGCCGGGGGGCTTGCCCTCCTCCCGGAGGGCGCCGGGGGGCTTGCCCTCCTCCCGGAGGGCGCCGGGGGGCTTGCCCTCCTCCCGGAGGGCGCCGGGGGGCTTGCCCTCCTCCCGGAGGGCGCCGGGGGGCTTGCCCTCCTCCCGGAGGGCGCCGGGGGGCTTGCCCTCCTCCCGGAGGGCGCCGGGGGGCTTGCCCTCCTCCCGGAGGGCGCCGGGGGGCTTGCCCTCCTCCCGGAGGGCGCCGGGGGGCTTGCCCTCCTCCCGGAGGGCGCCGGGGGGCTTGCCCTCCTCCCGGAGGGCGCCGGGGGGCTTGCCCTCCTCCCGGAGGGCGCCGGGGGGCTTGCCCTCCTCCCGGAGGGCGCCGGGGGGCTTGCCCTCCTCCCGGAGGGCGCCGGGGGGCTTGCCCTCCTCCCGGAGGGCGCCGGGGGGCTTGCCCTCCTCCCGGAGGGCGCCGGGGGGCTTGCCCTCCTCCCGGAGGGCGCCGGGGGGCTTGCCCTCCTCCCGGAGGGCGCCGGGGGGCTTGCCCTCCTCCCGGAGGGCGCCGGGGGGCTTGCCCTCCTCCCGGAGGGCGCCGGGGGGCTTGCCCTCCTCCCGGAGGGCGCCGGGGGGCTTGCCCTCCTCCCGGAGGGCGCCGGGGGGCTTGCCCTCCTCCCGGAGGGCGCCGGGGGGCTTGCCCTCCTCCCGGAGGGCGCCGGGGGGCTTGCCCTCCTCCCGGAGGGCGCCGGGGGGCTTGCCCTCCTCCCGGAGGGCGCCGGGGGGCTTGCCCTCCTCCCGGAGGGCGCCGGGGGGCTTGCCCTCCTCCCGGAGGGCGCCGGGGGGCTTGCCCTCCTCCCGGAGGGCGCCGGGGGGCTTGCCCTCCTCCCGGAGGGCGCCGGGGGGCTTGCCCTCCTCCCGGAGGGCGCCGGGGGGCTTGCCCTCCTCCCGGAGGGCGCCGGGGGGCTTGCCCTCCTCCCGGAGGGCGCCGGGGGGCTTGCCCTCCTCCCGGAGGGCGCCGGGGGGCTTGCCCTCCTCCCGGAGGGCGCCGGGGGGCTTGCCCTCCTCCCGGAGGGCGCCGGGGGGCTTGCCCTCCTCCGGAGGGCGCCGGGGGGCTTGCCCTCCTCCCGGAGGGCGCCGGGGGGCTTGCCCTCCTCCCGGAGGGCGCCGGGGGGCTTGCCCTCCTCCCGGAGGGCGCCGGGGGGCTTGCCCTCCTCCCGGAGGGCGCCGGGGGGCTTGCCCTCCTCCCGGAGGGCGCCGGGGGGCTTGCCCTCCTCCCGGAGGGCGCCGGGGGGCTTGCCCTCCTCCCGGAGGGCGCCGGGGGGCTTGCCCTCCTCCCGGAGGGCGCCGGGGGGCTTGCCCTCCTCCCGGAGGGCGCCGGGGGGCTTGCCCTCCTCCCGGAGGGCGCCGGGGGGCTTGCCCTCCTCCCGGAGGGCGCCGGGGGGCTTGCCCTCCTCCCGGAGGGCGCCGGGGGGCTTGCCCTCCTCCCGGAGGGCGCCGGGGGGCTTGCCCTCCTCCCGGAGGGCGCCGGGGGGCTTGCCCTCCTCCCGGAGGGCGCCGGGGGGCTTGCCCTCCTCCCGGAGGGCGCCGGGGGGCTTGCCCTCCTCCCGGAGGGCGCCGGGGGGCTTGCCCTCCTCCCGGAGGGCGCCGGGGGGCTTGCCCTCCTCCCGGAGGGCGCCGGGGGGCTTGCCCTCCTCCCGGAGGGCGCCGGGGGGCTTGCCCTCCTCCCGGAGGGCGCCGGGGGGCTTGCCCTCCTCCCGGAGGGCGCCGGGGGGCTTGCCCTCCTCCCGGAGGGCGCCGGGGGGCTTGCCCTCCTCCCGGAGGGCGCCGGGGGGCTTGCCCTCCTCCCGGAGGGCGCCGGGGGGCTTGCCCTCCTCCCGGAGGGCGCCGGGGGGCTTGCCCTCCTCCCGGAGGGCGCCGGGGGCTTGCCCTCCTCCCGGAGGGCGCCGGGGGGCTTGCCCTCCTCCCGGAGGGCGCCGGGGGGCTTGCCCTCCTCCCGGAGGGCGCCGGGGGGCTTGCCCTCCTCCCGGAGGGCGCCGGGGGGCTTGCCCTCCTCCCGGAGGGCGCCGGGGGGCTTGCCCTCCTCCCGGAGGGCGCCGGGGGGCTTGCCCTCCTCCCGGAGGGCGCCGGGGGGCTTGCCCTCCTCCCGGAGGGCGCCGGGGGGCTTGCCCTCCTCCCGGAGGGCGCCGGGGGGCTTGCCCTCCTCCCGGAGGGCGCCGGGGGGCTTGCCCTCCTCCCGGAGGGCGCCGGGGGGCTTGCCCTCCTCCCGGAGGGCGCCGGGGGGCTTGCCCTCCTCCCGGAGGGCGCCGGGGGGCTTGCCCTCCTCCCGGAGGGCGCCGGGGGGCTTGCCCTCCTCCCGGAGGGCGCCGGGGGGCTTGCCCTCCTCCCGGAGGGCGCCGGGGGGCTTGCCCTCCTCCCGGAGGGCGCCGGGGGGCTTGCCCTCCTCCCGGAGGGCGCCGGGGGGCTTGCCCTCCTCCCGGAGGGCGCCGGGGGGCTTGCCCTCCTCCCGGAGGGCGCCGGGGGGCTTGCCCTCCTCCCGGAGGGCGCCGGGGGGCTTGCCCTCCTCCCGGAGGGCGCCGGGGGGCTTGCCCTCCTCCCGGAGGGCGCCGGGGGGCTTGCCCTCCTCCCGGAGGGCGCCGGGGGGCTTGCCCTCCTCCCGGAGGGCGCCGGGGGGCTTGCCCTCCTCCCGGAGGGCGCCGGGGGGCTTGCCCTCCTCCCGGAGGGCGCCGGGGGGCTTGCCCTCCTCCCGGAGGGCGCCGGGGGGCTTGCCCTCCTCCCGGAGGGCGCCGGGGGGCTTGCCCTCCTCCCGGAGGGCGCCGGGGGGCTTGCCCTCCTCCCGGAGGGCGCCGGGGGGCTTGCCCTCCTCCCGGAGGGCGCCGGGGGGCTTGCCCTCCTCCCGGAGGGCGCCGGGGGGCTTGCCCTCCTCCCGGAGGGCGCCGGGGGGCTTGCCCTCCTCCCGGAGGGCGCCGGGGGGCTTGCCCTCCTCCCGGAGGGCGCCGGGGGGCTTGCCCTCCTCCCGGAGGGCGCCGGGGGGCTTGCCCTCCTCCCGGAGGGCGCCGGGGGGCTTGCCCTCCTCCCGGAGGGCGCCGGGGGGCTTGCCCTCCTCCCGGAGGGCGCCGGGGGGCTTGCCCTCCTCCCGGAGGGCGCCGGGGGGCTTGCCCTCCTCCCGGAGGGCGCCGGGGGGCTTGCCCTCCTCCCGGAGGGCGCCGGGGGGCTTGCCCTCCTCCCGGAGGGCGCCGGGGGGCTTGCCCTCCTCCCGGAGGGCGCCGGGGGGCTTGCCCTCCTCCCGGAGGGCGCCGGGGGGCTTGCCCTCCTCCCGGAGGGCGCCGGGGGGCTTGCCCTCCTCCCGGAGGGCGCCGGGGGGCTTGCCCTCCTCCCGGAGGGCGCCGGGGGGCTTGCCCTCCTCCCGGAGGGCGCCGGGGGGCTTGCCCTCCTCCCGGAGGGCGCCGGGGGGCTTGCCCTCCTCCCGGAGGGCGCCGGGGGGCTTGCCCTCCTCCCGGAGGGCGCCGGGGGGCTTGCCCTCCTCCCGGAGGGCGCCGGGGGGCTTGCCCTCCTCCCGGAGGGCGCCGGGGGGCTTGCCCTCCTCCCGGAGGGCGCCGGGGGGCTTGCCCTCCTCCCGGAGGGCGCCGGGGGGCTTGCCCTCCTCCCGGAGGGCGCCGGGGGGCTTGCCCTCCTCCCGGAGGGCGCCGGGGGGCTTGCCCTCCTCCCGGAGGGCGCCGGGGGGCTTGCCCTCCTCCCGGAGGGCGCCGGGGGGCTTGCCCTCCTCCCGGAGGGCGCCGGGGGGCTTGCCCTCCTCCCGGAGGGCGCCGGGGGGCTTGCCCTCCTCCCGGAGGGCGCCGGGGGGCTTGCCCTCCTCCCGGAGGGCGCCGGGGGGCTTGCCCTCCTCCCGGAGGGCGCCGGGGGGCTTGCCCTCCTCCCGGAGGGCGCCGGGGGGCTTGCCCTCCTCCCGGAGGGCGCCGGGGGGCTTGCCCTCCTCCCGGAGGGCGCCGGGGGGCTTGCCCTCCTCCCGGAGGGCGCCGGGGGGCTTGCCCTCCTCCCGGAGGGCGCCGGGGGGCTTGCCCTCCTCCCGGAGGGCGCCGGGGGGCTTGCCCTCCTCCCGGAGGGCGCCGGGGGGCTTGCCCTCCTCCCGGAGGGCGCCGGGGGGCTTGCCCTCCTCCCGGAGGGCGCCGGGGGGCTTGCCCTCCTCCCGGAGGGCGCCGGGGGGCTTGCCCTCCTCCCGGAGGGCGCCGGGGGGCTTGCCCTCCTCCCGGAGGGCGCCGGGGGGCTTGCCCTCCTCCCGGAGGGCGCCGGGGGGCTTGCCCTCCTCCCGGAGGGCGCCGGGGGGCTTGCCCTCCTCCCGGAGGGCGCCGGGGGGCTTGCCCTCCTCCCGGAGGGCGCCGGGGGGCTTGCCCTCCTCCCGGAGGGCGCCGGGGGGCTTGCCCTCCTCCCGGAGGGCGCCGGGGGGCTTGCCCTCCTCCCGGAGGGCGCCGGGGGGCTTGCCCTCCTCCCGGAGGGCGCCGGGAGGCTTGCCCTCCTCCCGGAGGGCGCCGGGGGGCTTGCCCTCCTCCCGGAGGGCGCCGGGGGGCTTGCCCTCCTCCCGGAGGGCGCCGGGGGGCTTGCCCTCCTCCCGGAGGGCGCCGGGGGTCTTGCCCTCCTCCCGGAGGGCGCCGGGGGTCTTGCCCTCCTCCCGGAGGGCGCCGGGGGCCTTGCCCTCCTCCCGGAGGGCGCCGGGGGGCTTGCCCTCCTCCCGGAGGGCGCCGGGGGGCTTGCCCTCCTCCCGGAGGGCGCCGGGGGGCTTGCCCTCCTCCCCGAGGGCGCCGGGGGGCTTGCCCTCCTCCCGGAGGGCGCCGGGGGGCTTGCCCTCCTCCCCGAGGGCGCCGGGGGGCTTGCCCTCCTCCCGGAGGGCGCCGGGGGGCTTGCCCTCCTCCCCGAGGGCGCCGGGGGGCTTGCCCTCCTCCCCGACGGCTCCGGGGGGCTTGCCCTTCTCCCGGAGGGCGCCGGGGGGCTTGCCCTCCTCCCCGAGGGCGCCGGGGGGCTTGCCCTCCTCCCGGGGGGCGCCGGAGGGCCTGCGTTCCTCCCGGGGGGCGCCGGGGGGCCTGCCCTCCTCCCGCTGGGCGCCGGGGGGCCTGCCCTCCTCCATGGGGGCCCCGGGGGGCCTGCCCTCCTACCGGGGGCCCCGGGGGGCCTGCCCTCCTCCCGGGGGGCGCCGGGGGGCCTGCCTTCTTCCCGGGGGGCGCCGGGGGGCTTGCCCTCCTCCCGGAGGGCACCGGGGGGCTTGCCCTCCTCCCGGAGGGCGCCGGGGGGCTTGCCCTCCTCCCGGAGGGCGCCGGGGGGCTTGCCCTCCTCCCGGAGGGAGCCGGGGGGCTTGCCCTCCTCCCGGGGGGCGCCGGAGGGCCTGCGTTCCTCCCGGGGGGCGCCGGGGGGCCTGCCCGCCTCCCGCGGGGCGCCGGGGGGCCTGCCCTCCTCCATGGGGGCCCCGGGGGGCCTGCCCTCCTACCGGGGGCCCCGGGGGGCCTGCCCTCCTCCCGGGGGGCGCCGAGGGGCCTAATTGACTCATTGCCAGTTACAGTATTTTTCATTTTAGTCATTGTTAATACATCCATTGTTACAGGCAGTTATCCTAACCTCTGGAAGCATCCCTATATCATCCCCGTTTTTAAGAGTGGAGATACTAATAATGTTGAAAATTATAGGCCAATCTCTCTTCTCAGCATTCTGTCTAAAATACTTGAGAAGGTAGTTGCCACCCAGTTAATAAATTTCCTTGAATTAAATTGTCTATTATGTGAAGAACAACACGGTTTTCGGCCTAAACTTTCGACCGAGACGGCCCTACTTAAAATTACTGATAAAATTTATAGTAATATTGAAAATAAGAAAATATCACTTTTATTATTGTTAGATTTGTCTAAAGCATTTGACAGTGTACACCATCAAATTCTAATGAGAAAACTTTCCAAAGTTCATGTTGACTCATTTTGGTTCGAAAATTATCTGAAAGATCGAATTCAATCAGTTCGAATGGGCTCGACTCTCTCTTCTTCTTTAGATATCAGTTTTGGCGTTCCTCAGGGTTCAATTTTGGGTCCTCTGCTTTTCTTAATATATGTTAATGATTTACCTCAATTTATAAGAGATTGCCTACTTGTCATGTATGCTGATGACACCCAGATTATGCTTACTGGTGACATTGATAGAATTCCTGAAATCTTAAAAAGGGCTGAAGATATATTAAACTGTGCCAAAAGTTATTTTAACAGTAATGGTCTTTTACTGAACGAAAATAAAACTAAATTCGTTATTTTTGGATCAAATCAATACCTGTCCCGCATTCCTGAGAACATCAGTATAAATTTCAACAATGTTTCACTCTTCCCATCTAATAAGGTTAAAAATCTAGGAGTTATTATGGACAGTACCATGACATTTAATTTTCATATTGATGAACTACATAAAAAAGTGAACGGGACCCTTATTTACTTGAACAGAGTCTATGAAAGATTCGAGCCTGATTGTAGGGTTATTGTAGTACAAACATTGATTTTAAGTATTCTCAACTACTGTCTAAGTGTTTGGGGTTCCACGACTAAGACCCAGATGTTACGAGTGAAAAGGCTCCAGAATTTTGCTGCAAGAGTTGCCATAGGGGGGGTGCATAAACATGATCACGTGACTCCCCTCTTTGAGAGATTGGGTTGGCTAAGGATGGACATGAAGTTCATATATAATATCTGTCTTTTAGTTTTTAAAATAAATCATGGAATATTACCGGAATGGCTCTTCTCATTGCCAACAGTTAATCAAGTACGTATCAATAACGTCAACACCAGATATCAGAATTCTTTTTACGTGCCCAGAACTTCCACTGATATTGGGGCAAGAGCCTTAAATGTAATAGGCCCGAGACTTTGGAACTCTTTACCCGCAAACTTAAGAAGTTGCCAAACATTACCCTCACTTAAATCTCATCTTTTAAATCACCTACTTAATAAGTGATTTTAGTCTCATTATTATCCTCCCATTGGGTAAACGAAGTGTATGTATGCATATTTTAATGTGTAAATTTTTTGATTTTGTGCTTTGCAAATTTCATTAGTTTTATTTTGACATTTTACATTGTAATTTGTATTTAGATTAATTATCATGTGTAAATTTTTTGATTTTGTGCTTTGCAAATTTCATTAGTTTTATTTTGACATTTTACATTGCAATTTGTAATTAGATTAATTATCATGTAATAGCCTGATTTTAATCTCATTATTATCCTCCCATTGGGTAAACGAAGTGTATGTATGCATATTTTAATGTGTAAATTTTTTGATTTTGTGCTTTGCAAATTTCATTAGTTTTATTTTGACATTTTACATTGTAATTTGTATTTAGATTAATTATCATGTGTAAATTTTTTGATTTTGTGCTTTGCAAATTTCATTAGTTTTATTTTGACATTTTACATTGCAATTTGTAATTAGATTAATTATTATGTAATAGCCATTTTTGATGGAATAAAGTTTTTGACTTTGACTTTGACTTTGACTTTGACTTCTTCCCGGAGGGCGCCGGGGGGCTTTCCCTCCTCCCGGACGGAGCCGGGGGCTTGCCCTCCTCCCGGAGGCCTGCCCTTCTCCCGGGGGGGGCCGCGGGGCCTGCCCTCCTCCCGGGGGGCGCCGGGGGGCTTGCCCTCCTCCCGGAGGGCGCCGGGGGGCTTTCCCTCCTCCCGGAGGGCGCCGGGGGGCTTGCCCTCCTCCTGGAGGGCGCCGGGGGGCTTGCCCTCCTCCCGGAGGGCGCCGGGGGGCTTGCCCTCCTCAAGGAGGGCACCGGAGGGCTTGCCCTCCTCCCGGAGGGCGCCGGGGGGCATGCCCTCCTCCCGGAGGGCGCCGGAAGGCTTGCCCTCCTACCGGAGGGCGCCGGGGGGCTTGCCCTCCTCCCGGAGGGCGCCGGGGGGCTTACCCTCCTCCCGGAGGGCGCCGGGGGGCTTGCCCTCCTCCCGGAGGGCGCCGGGGGGCTTGCCCTCCTCCCGGAGGGCGCCGAAAGGCTTGCCCTCCTCCCGGAGGGCCTCGGGGGGCTTGCCCTCCTCTCGGAGGGCGCCGGCGGGCTTGCCCTCCTCCCGGAGGGCGCCGGGAGGCTTGCCCTCCTCCCGGAGGTTTCATGGGGGCTTGCCCTAATCCCGGAGGGCGCCAGGGGGCTTGCCCTCCTCCCGGAGGTCGCTGAAGGGCTTGCCCTCCTCCCGGAGGGCGCCGGGGGGCTTGCCCTCCTCCTGGAGGGCGCCGGGGGGCTTGCCCTCCTCCCGGAGGGCGCCGGGGGGCTTGCCCTCCTCCCGGAGGGCGCCGGGGGGCTTGCCCTCCTCCCGGAGGGCGCCGGGGGGCTTGCCCTCCTCCCGGAGGGCGCCGGGGGGCTTGCCCTCCTCCCGGAGGGCGCCGGGGGGCTTGCCCTCCTCCCGGAGGGCGCCGGGGGGCTTGCCCTCCTCCCGGAGGGCGCCGGGGGGCTTGCCCTCCTCCCGGAGGGCGCCGGGGGGCTTGCCCTCCTCCCGGAGGGCGCCGGGGGGCTTGCCCTCCTCCCGGAGGGCGCCGGGGGGCTTGCCCTCCTCCCGGAGGGCGCCGGGGGGCTTGCCCTCCTCCCGGAGGGCGCCGGGGGGCTTGCCCTCCTCCCGGAGGGCGCCGGGGGGCTTGCCCTCCTCCCGGAGGGCGCCGGGGGGCTTGCCCTCCTCCCGGAGGGCGCCGGGGGGCTTGCCCTCCTCCCGGAGGGCGCCGGGGGGCTTGCCCTCCTCCCGGAGGGCGCCGGGGGGCTTGCCCTCCTCCCGGAGGGCGCCGGGGGGCTTGCCCTCCTCCCGGAGGGCGCCGGGGGGCTTGCCCTCCTCCCGGAGGGCGCCGGGGGGCTTGCCCTCCTCCCGGAGGGCGCCGGGGGGCTTGCCCTCCTCCCGGAGGGCGCCGGGGGGCTTGCCCTCCTCCCGGAGGGCGCCGGGGGGCTTGCCCTCCTCCCGGAGGGCGCCGGGGGGCTTGCCCTCCTCCCGGAGGGCGCCGGGGGGCTTGCCCTCCTCCCGGAGGGCGCCGGGGGGCTTGCCCTCCTCCCGGAGGGCGCCGGGGGGCTTGCCCTCCTCCCGGAGGGCGCCGGGGGGCTTGCCCTCCTCCCGGAGGGCGCCGGGGGGCTTGCCCTCCTCCCGGAGGGCGCCGGGGGGCTTGCCCTCCTCCCGGAGGGCGCCGGGAGGCTTGCCCTCCTCCCGGAGGGCGCCGGGGGGCTTGCCCTCCTCCCGGAGGGCGCCGGGGGGCTTGCCCTCCTCCCGGAGGGCGCCGGGGGGCTTGCCCTCCTCCCGGAGGGCGCCGGGGGTCTTGCCCTCCTCCCGGAGGGCGCCGGGGGTCTTGCCCTCCTCCCGGAGGGCGCCGGGGGCCTTGCCCTCCTCCCGGAGGGCGCCGGGGGGCTTGCCCTCCTCCCGGAGGGCGCCGGGGGGCTTGCCCTCCTCCCGGAGGGCGCCGGGGGGCTTGCCCTCCTCCCCGAGGGCGCCGGGGGGCTTGCCCTCCTCCCGGAGGGCGCCGGGGGGCTTGCCCTCCTCCCCGAGGGCGCCGGGGGGCTTGCCCTCCTCCCGGAGGGCGCCGGGGGGCTTGCCCTCCTCCCCGAGGGCGCCGGGGGGCTTGCCCTCCTCCCCGACGGCTCCGGGGGGCTTGCCCTTCTCCCGGAGGGCGCCGGGGGGCTTGCCCTCCTCCCCGAGGGCGCCGGGGGGCTTGCCCTCCTCCCGGGGGGCGCCGGAGGGCCTGCGTTCCTCCCGGGGGGCGCCGGGGGGCCTGCCCTCCTCCCGCTGGGCGCCGGGGGGCCTGCCCTCCTCCATGGGGGCCCCGGGGGGCCTGCCCTCCTACCGGGGGCCCCGGGGGGCCTGCCCTCCTCCCGGGGGGCGCCGGGGGGCCTGCCTTCTTCCCGGGGGGCGCCGGGGGGCTTGCCCTCCTCCCGGAGGGCACCGGGGGGCTTGCCCTCCTCCCGGAGGGCGCCGGGGGGCTTGCCCTCCTCCCGGAGGGCGCCGGGGGGCTTGCCCTCCTCCCGGAGGGAGCCGGGGGGCTTGCCCTCCTCCCGGGGGGCGCCGGAGGGCCTGCGTTCCTCCCGGGGGGCGCCGGGGGGCCTGCCCGCCTCCCGCGGGGCGCCGGGGGGCCTGCCCTCCTCCATGGGGGCCCCGGGGGGCCTGCCCTCCTACCGGGGGCCCCGGGGGGCCTGCCCTCCTCCCGGGGGGCGCCGAGGGGCCTGCCTTCTTCCCGGAGGGCGCCGGGGGGCTTTCCCTCCTCCCGGACGGAGCCGGGGGCTTGCCCTCCTCCCGGAGGCCTGCCCTTCTCCCGGGGGGGGCCGCGGGGCCTGCCCTCCTCCCGGGGGGCGCCGGGGGGCTTGCCCTCCTCCCGGAGGGCGCCGGGGGGCTTTCCCTCCTCCCGGAGGGCGCCGGGGGGCTTGCCCTCCTCCTGGAGGGCGCCGGGGGGCTTGCCCTCCTCCCGGAGGGCGCCGGGGGGCTTGCCCTCCTCAAGGAGGGCACCGGAGGGCTTGCCCTCCTCCCGGAGGGCGCCGGGGGGCATGCCCTCCTCCCGGAGGGCGCCGGAAGGCTTGCCCTCCTACCGGAGGGCGCCGGGGGGCTTGCCCTCCTCCCGGAGGGCGCCGGGGGGCTTACCCTCCTCCCGGAGGGCGCCGGGGGGCTTGCCCTCCTCCCGGAGGGCGCCGGGGGGCTTGCCCTCCTCCCGGAGGGCGCCGAAAGGCTTGCCCTCCTCCCGGAGGGCCTCGGGGGGCTTGCCCTCCTCTCGGAGGGCGCCGGCGGGCTTGCCCTCCTCCCGGAGGGCGCCGGGAGGCTTGCCCTCCTCCCGGAGGTTTCATGGGGGCTTGCCCTAATCCCGGAGGGCGCCAGGGGGCTTGCCCTCCTCCCGGAGGTCGCTGAAGGGCTTGCCCTCCTCCCGGAGGGGGCCGGGGGGCTTGCCCTCCTCCCGGAAGGCGCCGGGGGGCTTGCCCTCCTTCCGGACGGAGCCGGGGGCTTGCCCTCCTCCCGGAGGCCTGCCCTTCTCCCGGGGGGGGCCGCGGGGCCTGCCCTCCTCCCGGGGGGCGCCGGGGGCTTGCCCTCCTCCCGGAGGGCGCCGGGGGGCTTTCCCTCCTCCCGGAGGGCGCCGGGGGGCTTGCCCACCTCCTGGAGGGCGCCGGGGGGCTTGCCCTCCTCCCAGAGGGCGCCGGGGCTTGCCCTCCTCCCGGAGGGCGCCGGGGGGCTTTCCCTCCTCCCCGAGGGCGCCGGGGGGCTTGCCCTCCTCCCGGAGGGCGCCGGAGGGCTTGCCCTCCTCCCGGAGGGCGCCGGGGGGCTTGCCCTTCTCCCGGAGGGCGCCGGGGGGCTTGCCCTCCTCCCGGAGGGCGCCGGGGGGCTTGCCCTCCTCCAGGAGGGCACCGGAGGGCTTGCCCTCCTCCCGGAGGGCGCCGGGGGGCATGCCCTCCTCCCGGAGGGCGCCGGAAGGATTGCCCTCCTACCGGAGGGCGCCGGGGGGCTTGCCCTCCTCCCGGAGGGCGCCGGAGGGCTTACCCTCCTCCCGGAGGGCGCCGGGGGGCTTACCCTCCTCCCGGAGGGCGCCGGGGGGCTTGCCCTCCTCCCGGAGGGCGCCGGGGGGCTTGCCCTCCTCCCGGAGGGCGCCGGGGGGCTTGCCCTCCTCCCGGAGGGCGCCGAGGGGCTTGCCCTCCTCCCGGAGGGCGCCGGGGGGCTTGCCCTCCTCCCGGAGGGCGCCGGGGGGCTTGCCCTCCTCCCGGAGGGCGCCGGGAGGCTTGCCCTCCTCCCGGAGGTTTCCGGGGGGCTTGCCCTCCTCCCGGAGGGCGCCAGGGGGCTTGCCCTCCTCCCGGAGGTCGCTGAAGGGCTTGCGCTCCTCCCGGAGTGGGCCGGGGGTTTGCCCTCCTCCCGGAGGGCGCCGGGGGGCTTGCCCTCCTCCCGGAGGGCGTTGAAGGGCTTGCCCTCCTCCCGGAGGGCGCCGAAGGGCTTGCCCTCCTCCCGGAGGGCGCCGGGCGGCTTGCCCTCCTCCCGGAGGGCGCCGGGCGGCTTGCCCTCCTCCCGGAGGGCGCCGGGCGGCTTGCCCTCCTCCCGGAGGGCGCCGGGGGGCTTGCCCTCCTGCCGGAGGGCGCCGGGGGGCTTGCCCTCCTCCCGGAGGGCGCCGGGGGGCTTGCCCTCCTCCCGGAGGGCGCCGGGGGGCTTGCCCTCCTCCCGGAGGGCGCCGGGGGGCTTGCCCTCCTCCCGGAGGGCGCCGGGGGGCTTGCCCTCCTCCCGGAGGGCGCCGGGGGCTTGCCCTCCTCCCGGAGGGCGCCGGGGGGCTTGCCCTCCTCCCGGAGGGCGCCGGGGGGCTTGCCCTCCTCCCGGAGGGCGCCGGGGGGCTTGCCCTCCTCCCGGAGGGCGCCGGGGGGCTTGCCCTCCTCCCGGAGGGCGCCGGGGGGCTTGCCCTCCTCCCGGAGGGCGCCGGGGGGCTTGCCCTCCTCCCGGAGGGCGCCGGGGGGCTTGCCCTCCTCCCGGAGGGCGCCGGGGGGCTTGCCCTCCTCCCGGAGGGCGCCGGGGGGCTTGCCCTCCTCCCGGAGGGCGCCGGGGGGCTTGCCCTCCTCCCGGAGGGCGCCGGGGGGCTTGCCCTCCTCCCGGAGGGCGCCGGGGGGCTTGCCCTCCTCCCGGAGGGCGCCGGGGGGCTTGCCCTCCTCCCGGAGGGCGCCGGGGGGCTTACCCTCCTCCCGGAGGGCGCCGGGGGGCTTGCCCTCCTCCCGGAGGGCGCCGGGGGGCTTGCCCTCCTCCCGGAGGGCGCCGGGGGGCTTGCCCTCCTCCCGGAGGGCGCCGGGGGGCTTGCCCTCCTCCCGGAGGGCGCCGGGGGGCTTGCCCTCCTCCCGGAGGGCGCCGGGGCGCTTGCCCTCCTCCCGGAGGGCGCCGGGGCGTTTGCCCTCCTCCCGGAGGGCGCCGGGGGGCTTGCCCTCCTCCCGGAGGGTGCCGGGGGGCTTGCCCTCCTCCCGGAGGGCGCCGGGGGGCTTGCCCTCCTCCCGGAGGGGGCCGGGGGGCTTGCCCTCCTCCCGGAGGGCGCCGGGGGGCTTGCCCTCCTCCCGGAGGGCGCCGGGGGGCTTGCCCTCCTCCCGGAGGGCGCCGGGGGGCTTGCCCTCCTCCCGGAGGGCGCCGGGGGGCTTGCCCTCCTCCTGGAGGGCGCCGGGAGGCTTGCCCTCCTCCCGGAGGGCGCCGGGGGGCTTGCCCTCCTCCCGGAGGGCGCCGGGGGGCTTGCCCTCCTCCCGGAGGGCGCCGGTTTGGCTTGCCATCGTCCGGAGGGCGCCGGGGGGCTTGCCCTCCTCCCGGAGGGCGCCGGGGGGCTTGCCATCCTTCCGGAGGGCGCCGCGGGGCTTGCCCTCCTCCCGGAGGGCGCCGTGGGCCTTGCCCTCCTCCCGGAGGGCGCCGGGGGGCTTGCCCTCCTCCCGGAGGGCGCCGGGGGGCTTGCCCTCCTCCCGGAGGGCGCCGGGGGGCTTGCCCTCCTCCCGGAGGGCGCCGGGGGGCTTGCCCTCCTCCCGGAGGGCGCCGGGGGGCTTGCCCTCCTCCCGGAGGGCGCCGGGGGGCTTGCCCTCCTCCCGGAGGGCGCCGGGGGGCTTGCCCTCCTCCCGGAGGGCGCCGGGGGGCTTGCCCTCCTCCCGGAGGGCGCCGGGGGGCTTGCCCTCCTCCCGGAGGGCGCCGGGGGGCTTGCCCTCCTCCCGGAGGGCGCCGGGGGGCTTGCCCTCCTCCCGGAGGGCGCCGGGGGGCTTGCCCTCCTCCCGGAGGGCGCCGGGGGGCTTGCCCTCCTCCATGAGGGCGCCGGGGGGCTTGCCCTCCTCCCGGAGGGCGCCGGGGGGCTTGCCCTCCTCCCGGAGGGCGCCGGGGGGCTTGCCCTCCTCCCGGAGGGCGCCGGGGGGCTTGCCCTCCTCCCGGAGGGCGCCGGGGGGCTTGCCCTCCTCCCGGAGGGCGCCGGGGGGCTTGCCCTCCTCCCGGAGGGCGCCGGGGGGCTTGCCCTCCTCCCGGAGGGCGCCGGGGGGCTTGCCCTCCTCCCGAAGGGCGCCGGGGGGCTTGCCCTCCTCCCGGAGGGCGCCGGGGGGCTTGCCCTCCTCCCGGAGGGCGCCGGGGGGCTTGCCCTCCTCCCGGAGGGCGCCGGGGGGCTTGCCCTCCTCCCGGAGGGCGCCGGGGGGCTTGCCCTCCTCCCGGAGGGCGCCGGGGGGCTTGCCCTCCTCCCGGAGGGCGCCGGGGGGCTTGCCCTCCTCCCGGAGGGCGCCGGGGGGCTTGCCCTCCTCCCGGAGGGCGCCGGGGGGCTTGCCCTCCTCCCGGAGGGCGCCGGGGGGCTTGCCCTCCTCCCGGAGGGCGCCGGGGGGCTTGCCCTCCTCCCGGAGGGCGCCGGGGGGCTTGCCCTCCTCCCGGAGGGCGCCGGGGGGCTTGCCCTCCTCCCGGAGGCCTGCCCTCCTCCCGGGGGGCACCGGGGGGTCTGCCCTCCTCCCGGGGGGCCCCGGGGGGCCTGCCCTCCTCCCGGGGGGCGCTGGGGGGCCTGCCCTCCTCCCGGGGGCCCCGGGGGGCCTGCCCTCCTCCCGGGGGGCGCCGGGGGGCTTGCCCTCCTCCCGGGGGGCGCCGGGGGGCTTGCCCTCCTCCCGGAGGGCGCCGGGGGGCTTGCCCTCCTCCCTGAGGGCATTGGGGGGATTGCCCTCCTCCCGGAGGTCGCCGGGGGCCTGCCCTCCTCCCGGAGGGCGCCGGGGGGCTTGCCCTCCTCCCGGAGGGCGCCGGGGAGCTTGCCCTCCTCCCGGAGGGCGCCGGGGGGCTTTCCCTCCTCCCTGACCGTTCTATATCTGTAGTTGTTGATGGCGTGACATCTAGCCCTTTCTCTGTTACCAGTGGTGTTCCACAGGGCTCTGTTCTTTCACCTACTCTCTTCCTTCTCTTCATCAATGATCTTCTACAATTCCCATCTCTCTTCTTCATGCCTTTGCTGATGATTCTATCCTTCACTTTTCCTCTGCCTTTTCTTCACAAGCTTCATCTGTTACTCGTAATCAATCTCGTATCACTCTTTCTTCTACTCTTAACTCCGATTTGCAGAGAGTATCTGAATGGGGCACTCAAAATTTAGTTAAATTCAGTGCCTCCAAGAAACGGTCTCTGGCTATCTCTTTATCATCTTCTCCTCCTGATAACCCTATTGTCTTGGAAACTAATGAAATTTACGCTCTTAACTCTATCAACATATTAGGAATCCATATAGCCTCAAACTTGTCTTTGAGGAATCACATAATCCCAATTTCTAAATCTTTATCTAAAAAATTGGGGGTTTTGTTTCGTTTTCGTCATTACTTTTCCTCATTGCAGTTACTTAAAATTTACAAAGGTCTTATCCGACCCTGCTTAGAATACTGTTTTCACATCTGGGGTGCTTCTTCCTTTACTTATCTTCTTGATAGGGTTGAATATAAGGCAGTCAGACTCATTAATGATCCTTCTCTTACTTCTAACCTAGATTCTCTCTCTCTTTGCTGTAAGGTATCTTCCCTTTCGCTTTTCTATCGCTACTACTTCCATCGCTGCTCTGATGAGTTGGCGAGTTGCATCCCTCCTCCACTGCCGAGGCCGCATAACACTTGCCAAGCGGCCTCATCTCACAGGTACTGTGTGGAGATTTTTAGCTCGCGGATTGGTCGGTGTAGCGACTGCTTCTTCCCATCTACCTCCAGACTCTGGAACTCTCTTCCTCCTTCTGGCTTTCCTAATTCTTATGACCTTTCATCCTTCAAAAAGCAGATTTATAGTCATTTAGAGCCTAGTCCTCCATATCTCTGGGTCCTCTGTACTTTGACTGTGTTTTTTCTATCTGTCGTTTTACTTTGTGCAACATTACCTCATCTCTGCCTTGCCCTTA
>JAXCGZ010011931.1:20000-35000 GCA_037179515.1 Halocaridina rubra
TCAGGAGACGGGAAGATACGAGCTTTGGGCTCTTTCCCGTAAACACAATTAGGTAATCACATACATACATATATATATATATATATATATATATATATATATATATATATATATATATATATATATATATATATATATATATATATATATATATATATATATATATATATATATATATATATATATATATATATATATTATATGCGCAATTGGCGTGAAGCAATATAGACTTTTAAGATGACGTGGCGTACGAGACCGACAAAAACCTTTCCTCTGGCATCCCGAACGCACTTCCCAAATACGTCTTTGGACACAATCCTTGAGCTAAAAAAAAAGTTGCCGATGGCGGTGTAGTTCATCAAGGTTCTCTCTCCTGTTGACATTCAGTCTTCACGACAATGTACTCTAGTTAGGCGTAGTAAACATGATACCAACGAGAGAGAGAGAGAGAGAGAGAGAGAGAGAGAGAGAGAGAGAGAGAGAGAGAGAGAGAGAGAGAGAATCCTGACAAGTTTGTATTTTTACTTTTTGTCTCAGTATTACTTTACTTCTGCTGATGCCCTTACAATATATGTGAATATTATTTTTTTTTATTCAATAATGATAATAATAATATTAATAATAATTGATTATCTTATTCCTGTACCTTGCCCTGATCTTTAAAGAAGGATTTTGATTTTTGACATTTCTTCAATTGGTACATTTCTTATATGTCTTGGCTGAAACCTTCATAATGGATGTAAAGCGAATAATTCTTTTAAAACAACAGTGTTGCTAATATTAATTGCATAATTTTTATATCATTAGAACGAAAAGTCTTAACCGTAGATGCCATTGCAAAATGCTATTTTTTATGTTCAGGTGTATCATATTAAAGCATCAATATACTCTAAAAGTCATTACTTCTTACCTGATGCAGTAATTCCTATGTTTTGCATTCCCCTCTCTCGCAGCCCAACACAGTAATCTCCCTAATGGAGTTCCCCTCTCCCCGCTTAGCATTATTCTGATAATTAATGTATATATATATATATATATATATATATATATATATATATATATATATATATATATATATATATATATATATATATATATATATATATGCACCAGCTCTAATGCATTCTCTCGTACAATTTTGTTTAATAATCTGGGATGAGGCAAACAAACATACTGTTGTATGAGAAGGAGCGATCTCTGCGATAGGTAAACTGCCATAGTCTGAAACAAGATTTTTTTTTTATTGAGGTAGCGTAAGTACCCATACATTTATGTGGGGAAACAAAAAAATGTAGAACAGTCCACATGCTACCAAACTAAAACTATAATTTTCTTTCTGTTTTCCAGTGGTGGATATATTAATGCTTATGCGCTTGGGAAAGGTCAGATTTATTGTATAGGTAAACATTTGGCAGTATTGAATAAAGAATGACTAGATATATTCATGTTTCCAGCAAGGGAAGCGAACATGCATTTGTATGGGAAGGGGAAAAGTATGACATAGCTAGCCTGTTCATTTCTGAAGTTAGAACTACTTTTTTTTAACTATTTTGACATTTTTGTGATGAAATGCTGTAAGAACTACCGAATGGAATAAACATTTTGTACTATTTCAGAAGTAGCATTACTCTTCACATTTGACTAGGAAACTCCTGACAGTGCTAGCGCTAGTAAGTGACGAAGAATAATAAATCAATCCTAGTTTCCTTTAACAAAACTTAAGTGAAGCATGATTTATTGCGGTGAGCATCGAGCCTTAGTGAAGTGATGTAAAACAAATGAAATATGATTATCGATATTCCCAGTTGCATTAATAACGCCATGCTTTACCTGTGCGTATGAGAAGCTAAAACAGCCATTATAAATGAGGAAAGAAGGTCGTTTGGCTAATAAACGACACAATAATTCATCTTGGGTATTATGGTCTTATCATGTAAACAAAGACATATTAAAAGCATTATCACTCATTTAACGAGGCCGTTAAGACTTTTATGAAAGAGGAAGGAATTGATTAAAAGTTTCGGTAATGGTGATTGATACTGAAGAATAGGTGGAATTTTGGATACTATTGTTTCCTTAAAGCTTTTTCCCCTGTCAAAATCCAGGTAAGCTTAGATACTCTTCCATTGTAAATGTCACACTTCAAATTGTGTACTTGCTGAGAAAGATAGAATTGAATAAGTTTTGTGGTTTTTGCTTTTAATGTTGATGATTCATTGCAAATGAACTTGTATCATGCAAGCTCTGTGACCCATGTATTTTCATCCTTATTGGAGCCCAAATTGCTAATGATATCATCAGAGAGAAATGCATTTATTTGTGTACTCAATAAGCCTGCTGCAGTATTAGGAGCTGCTTTACAAGAGGCAGCATTATCTTCCTGTCATCTAGTGACCTTGGTGAAGCGAGCTAGTTAAGACTGGTGTCTAAAAATATGCCCCATAGTAAAAACGAAAACTAGCTTGACCTTTTGTGCAATATAGAATAATTATTCAACTACACACAAACGAGGCTGGACAGTAGGACTCACTGACCTCGTATATACTGTACCTAAATAACAATAGCGATTAAAAAAAAATAGAGCACAATCTGCCAGGTGTTGAATTAATCTCACGAGATAATGAAAGCTGTCAGCTGCTGGGCCAATAAATTCGGAGAAATTATGGTATATATTGGAACTCGGGGAAGGAGCAAGTGGATTTTTTTTTTTTTTTTTTTACATATCCACGATATGGAAGTTATATTCTCTGTATTTCACTGTTTGTATTTCACGCACGCGCGCGCGCGCACACACACACACACCAATTGGAAAGAGTGACCACTGTGTGTTGTTGATGGAGTATATCATTGAAGATATTCTTCCTGAGAGTAGAGGCACTGAGGACATGAGGAGGAACTATCCGAAAGGAGATTACATCAAAATGAATGAGCTTTTTGCAGTTATTGACTGGAGAACCTTATTTTACAACAAATCTGTACAAGAAATGTATGACATCTTTTGTGAGAAATATGGGAAGATAGTAGATTGCTGCATACCTGTCACCAAAGTAGGTGTAATTCATGCCAGAGAGAAATGGTTCGATAATGGGTGTAAAAGAGCTAAGGAGTGGAGAGACAAATGCTGGAAAAGGTATAGGAGGAGAAAAAGCATAAATGCCTGGCAAACCTACAAAAGAGCAAGAAATGACTACCTAAGTAAAAGGAGAGAGGCAGAGAGAGATTATGAGAGGGACATCACCAGGAAGGCTAAAGAAAATCCCAAGCTTTTCCACAGCTTTATCAGAGGAAAACTGAAGGTAAAAGAACAGGTTTTAAGGCTAAAGAGAGCGGATGGAAGCATCACTGAGACGGATGAAGAGATCTGCAAAGAATTGAACAAGGAGTTTCAGTCAGTATTTACAGTAGAAAATACCCCACCCCCTCAGATTGCAGTGATAGAAGCTCAAGGGCCGGTATTAGAGAACATCAACCATACAGCCACAGAGGTATGCAAAGCGCTGATGGATTTAGATGTTCATAAAGCTACAGGTCCTGATGACATATCCCCTCATGTGCTTAAAAAATGCGCAAACACAATATCAGTGGCACTAAGTATGATATTTAAGGAGTCATTGGAGTCGGGGGAGATTCCAAGATGCTGGAAACAAGCAAATGTGATACCTATCTTCAAAAAGGGGAGGAGGGATACGGCTCTGAACTATAGACCAGTTTCCTTGACCAGCATAGTTTGCAAAGTTATGGAGAAACTACTAAGGAAACATATTTCTTTTCACTTGGAATCCTTTTACTTTTTGTCAGTGAGGCAACATGGCTTCAGAGAAGGTAGATCATCAGTAACAAACTTAGAATTTTATGATGAGGTAAGCCAAATCTTACAGGAAAGAGAGGGCTGGGCAGATTGCATATTCCTAGACTTCCAGAAAGCGTTTGACACTGTTCCACATGGGAGACTTATTAGGAAGCTGCAATCAATGGCTAGAATAGGTGGAAATGTTTTTGGAATGGATAAAAACTTACTTAGAAGGAAGGGAACAGAGGGTTAGAGTAAGACACTCAGTGTCTGAATGGAGAAGAGTTAGTAGTGGAGTTCCACAGGGTTCAGTTTTAGGGCCACCTTTGTTCCTTGTATATGTAAATGACCTACCAAATCTGTAAATTCATTCATGAATATGATTGCAGATGATGCAAAGCTTGTGAAGAAAGTAAAAAACGAGAACAATGGTAGAGAACTTCAGGAGGATCTAAATAATCTGCATGAGTGGTCAGAAAAGTGGCTAATGAAATTCAATACTTCAAAATGTAAGGTAATGAGAATGGGTACAAGTGCAAGAAGGCCCAAGCTTGACTACTCGGTGGCTGGAGTACAACTTCAAGAGACAGAAAATGAGAGAGATCTAGGAGTAAACATACTGGCAGATTTGTCTCCAGAAATACATATAAATGGCATAGTAAGGGCAGCATATGCATTCTTATCAAATGTAAGGGTAGCCTTCAGGCACATGGACAAGGAAATGTTCAGAAATATTTATGTAACCTATGTGAGGCCAAAACTCGAATATGCAGCCCCCTTTTGGAATCCGCACTTGAAAAAGCACATAGCTAAGCTTGAAAAAGTTCAAAGACATGCCACGAAACTGGTGCCAGAAATACGCAATCTCAGTTATGATGAGAGGCTGAGGGAATTAGACTTACCATCACTCGAAGCTAGAGGAGTGAGGAGGGATATGGTGACAGTCTTTAAATTCCTTCATGGTTATGATAGAGTGGATAGGGATCGATATTTTGATATGGCTGGCTCTAGAACTATAGGTCATAGTTTGAAGCTTCGTAAGAAAACTTCTTTGCAGGATGTAAGGAAATACTTTTTCAGTGTAAGAGTAGTTGATAATTGGAATTGGCTAAGCGAGGAGGTAGTTAATGCTATCTCAATCCATAGTTTTAAGGACAGGTATGATAAGTATCACTAAGTATAAAATGGAACCGATCAGGAGACGGGAAGATAAGAGCTTTGGGCTCTTTCCCGTAAACACAATTAAGTAATCACACACACACACACATATATATATATATATATATATATATATATATATATATATATATATATATATATATATATATATATATATATATATATATATATATATATTGGTTTTATATATATATGTATATATGCATTTAGACATGCATATATATATATATATATATATATATATATATATATATATATACATCTATGTATGTACTTATTATTATTATTATTATTATTATTATTATTATTATTATTATTATTATTTTTATTATTATTATTATTATTATTATTATTATTATTATTATTATATTATTATTATTATTATTATTATTATTATTATTATTATTATTATTATTATTATTATTATTATTATTATTATTATTATTATTATTATTATTACTGCATTATAATAATGGGAACAAGCATTATTGTCTCATAAAAATATAAATCCTTAAAGATACTGTTTACTCACTAATTCCAAATATTAGTAAATTACTCACCGAGTCTGCTGCGTTTGCAGAGGGTGACTGGAAGAGTATTGGATGTGAATGTACTGAAAGGAGCTAGTGGTGGAATATCTAATCATTATTAAGTTGGAAACAGAGTGAGTCTTGGGAGAAAAGTTTAGAAAGAGGAGAAGCCAGAGAGGAAGAGAAGTGCTAAAAGTGAGTGAACTGAATAAGAAAAAAGATAGACTGCAAGTAGCTTGAGGAATGTGTGGAATGTAGTGAGAGAGAAAGTGGACGAGGGAGTGGAAGAAGAAAGGAGTTATTCCAAGGAGGAAGTTATGAAGTGTGCAGAGGTAGTGTGCAGGAGACTAACAGGTGGAAGTAAAAGGAAAGGTAGTGAATGGTGGAATGAGCAGGTGAGTGCAGTAGTGGCTGAAAAGAAGCAGGCATTTGAGGTATGGTTGCAGATTGGTTATGTAGAGGCATATGAAAGGTATAGTGCAAAGAGGATGTTAGCAAAGCACCTGGTGAGGGAAGCAAGGCTAGAAGCGAATGCAAGGTGGGATAGATGCTCGTCTGAGAATTTTTAAAGGGATAAAAGATGCTCTTCAAGGAAGTAAAAAGAATGAGGAAAGGTGAGTGTGGCAGGGAGGAGAAGGTGAAATGAGTTGATGGGCAATTGGTTATAGACGAAATAAAGGTGAAAGAGAGATGAGCTGACTTTTTCAAGATGAGTGTCATGTTGAATACTTGTCCCCAGGCTTTGGTAGAATGGATGGTTAGTTTGTTGAATGTATGTTTCAGAAAAGTGAGGGCCCCAATTGATTGGAGAAGTGCATGTGTAGTTCCACTTTATAAAGGGAAAGGAGATAAGTATGAGTGTAGTAGTTTTGGAGGAATTAGCTTGTTGAGTGTGGTTGGTAAGGTATATGGAAGAGTATTAATCGACAGAATTAGGAAAGATACTGGTAGATTGAATGGGGAAGAACAATGTGGGTTCAAGAGAATAAGAGGATGTGTGGATCAGGTGTTGTTAGGTGGGGTCACTTTTTGGGATTTTATGGTCTTAAGAAAATCATATGACAGGGTTGATTGAGAGGCGTTGTGGAGTGTGTTGCAACTGTATGGAGTGAGTGGAAGTTTGTTGAATGCGGTCAAGAGTTTTTGCATGAATAGTAGAGCATGTGTGAGATTCGAAAATGGTTTAAGTGATTGGTTTGAGGTGTATGTAGGGTTACATTATGGTTGTGTAATGTCACCATGGTTGTTTAACGTGTATATGGATGGAGTAGTAAGGGAAGTAGATGAAAGAGTATTACAGTGGCTTGGAACTGGTAGGTGAGTATGGAAGGTTGTAGAAGTTGAATCAGTTGCTATTTGCCGATGACACTGCACTGGTGGCTGATAATGAGAATGAACTGAATCATTTGGTGACTGAGTTTCTTAAGGTGTGTGCAAGAAGGAAGTTGCTAGTGCATATTGGTAAAAGTCAAGTCAGGAATACACGAAGAGTGTTAATATTGGCAGATTGAAAGTAGGAGTGAATGGGGAGTTGCTTGAAGTTGAAAGTTTTAAGTATCTGGGGTCTCGCGTATCAAGGAATGGACGAGTTTATGCAGAAGTAAGTCATAGAGTGAAGGAAGCGAGTAAATATTTATGTGGGTTGAAAAGTGTGATGAGAAATAGGTATTTGGGAATGAATGCAAAGAGAATATATGAAGGTGTGTGTGACAGAGTGTTTCGCTCAAAGTCAACAGAGGCTGTTAGATGCCTTATTAAATAAATTAGTAACATAACAGTTATTTTCTAACTAAAAAAATAATTCCCTTTAACATAACTGTTATTTTCTAACTAAAAAAATTAATTCCCACTTCTTGACTTTCGCAGATTATGATTATTTGCAATTTGTATTTTAGCTTATAGCTAATTCTAAATATACCTTGTTCACTCTTCTTGTACGTGTAGAAGTATAGCCCCGATATAGAGGCTGCTCCTATTTTTCTGTCTGCTACGAGCCAAGAAAATTAAGAGAGATTAAAACCAGTAACCTAACTTTTCATTATTATTCTCGTTTTATTTTATTTGCTTCCACTTGTTGCACCTAAAAATACTGTCTCTCCCTTGCATCTCTGCTATAATTGCCTGCCAGGGACCACCACTAAAATAGTCCTTAAAATGATATCAGAGCCAATTACTGCTCTAGAAATGTATCCTACAGATGAACTCACCAGGAGGAACAAGGAGACGCTCTCTTTTGGCGCCGAGACTACCCAGAGGCAACATCTCGCCTGGGTAGTCTAAGTTTATTTCAAATCTTAATTACGTGGCATCTTCACAGGAATTCATCTAGCACAACAAGGTGAGGGATAGTGTATGGTAAAGCTCGTGTGTCAAGCAAATTGGTTTATTTTCGAGAATTAGTTACATTCGTTACTGGATAAATCTTATGGATTTCTATTCTCAGATTCCATTCCCATACACACGAAACTTTGTAGATTACCAAGCTGGAATCTCACATGCCAAAGTTAATTCCTTAACCTGTAAATTACAGCTGATATACATTGCTGAGAAGTTTCTTTTCACTGAATGTGATAAACGAAAATCTCATCCTCTGAAGACTGGTTATGTGCCCGTAAAAATCTATCTCTCTTCCTAATAAATTCTAATTTCATTTCACCCCTTTCTATCATCGTAAATAAAGTGTTTTACGTCAAAAACTCGTCAATAAAGCTATTTGCTAAAAAAAAAATTGCAAATATTTAAAAGGTAATTTTTCCCAGTTGGCTTTGCAAATATTTCTTGTTAACCACAATTTAATGAATGCATACCGTATTTATCTTGCTAATTCTTCATATGTTGGGGATAAAGTGTTTTGAGTTATAAGTTGCAAATACCTCAAAAGGTGGTTTTGCACCCTTTTTCTTCATTGCAAAGTTCTTGATAACTAAAAGTGAATGAATACTGTATTTATCTCGTAGATTCTTCCTTTATCCTAAATAGAGTGTTACCATATAAATTGTTAATTAGTAATAAGCATTGCAACTTTTGTGGTTGCCCACAATTTAAGGAATACATACAGTACTGTATTTGTCTTGCTTATTCTTCATTTATTGTGAATATATTGTTTTCTTAAAACCAGTAAAGAATTAATGGTTTTGTATGCTATTATGGTAGCATAAATATTTCTGGTTAGCTGTGAATAACCAATATATATTCATCCAGTAGAATGACATTGGAAACTCATTATATGTGTGCTCATGCTTTCAGTTTCCCATTATAAACAGTGTGTCATTTCTGTTTCTGAAATTGCAGTGTCCTGTATTCTACTCTGCCTGTGTGACAGAGGTAATCATCGAGTTGAGGCCAAAGTCTTGGCATACGTCCGTGGTGCCGGGAAACGAAATCATACTCACCTCCTCCGGGATTCGAGGCAGCATTTCATAAAATTTAATTTGAGAAATTTAATTCAATTCTTTTAATGTCATTGCATTTCCAAAATTAAAAGAAAGTTGAATTCTGAGTTTCATTTAACCGACTAATGGTATTAGACATGGGGTGTTCAAGTACAAATATCTGTCCTGTCTGTTTGTGAGCTCTTAACCGAGCTCGGTACTTTGAGTCCCCTTAGTAAAACAGAATCTTAACAACACTCGAGCATCCTAAAACCCCGCTCAGAGTGTGATTGTACCGACAGCATTGTATGGACCAGAGACTTAGAGTGCAAGAGAGGATGAAACGAACAAGCTTAATGTAATGAAGATGAGTTGTTTGAGAAGAATGACTGGCGTATCTAGATTAGATAGAGTAAGGAATGAGGTTGTCAGGCAGAGAACGGGTGTTGAAAGAAAGCTGTCGGATAGATTAGATCAGACAGTATTGAATTGTTTGGACACATAGAAAGGATGAGTGATGAAAGAATAGCATAGAGTGTGAGGTGCAGAAATGGTTGGAGTCAGGCCAAGATGAAGACCTAGAATCTGATGGATAAATGGCTTGAAAAGGTCAGTGAATGTACGTGGAATGTCAGAGGAGCAGGGTCGTTTAAGAGGTAGGAATGAGTGGATGACTGTGTATAGGTGACATGGGCCAAAGGGATTTCTCGCAGCTGCTATCTCAGTGAACTGTGAGGGACGGGTGTGAGGGCAGTTGCCATGTGATGAAATGGTGGAGGCAAACCAGCTGCGGCTTTCAGGCCGGCCTCACTGTAGAATATCCTTAACCGCTTTCCTTGTGGATGACCCAAGCTTGGTGGAAGGGAGGGGGATAAGTGGCAACCTTTTATCCCCTGGGAGCTAAGGAGGAGTAATTGAGGAATTTGTGGATTGTAGTGAATGCGTTTTTCTTGATTTGGCAATCCCCCTTACAAGGGCCCCTAACAAACTGGAATGGGGCAATATATATATATATATATATATATATATATATATATATATATATATATATATATATATATATATATATATATATATATATATATATATTTATACCACTATTTCTCTTACTACTGCAAAAACATATCTTACTCTTACTCATATCCCACCGTGTGACCTTTGACCTGAGGTTATCCGGAAATTATATAAAAGGGACTCTACTATCTCAAGAAAATAAGTATCAGTTTTTATTTTCTGTTTTTGTTTTTTAAAGTACCACTATTCCCCTTTTTACTACATAAATGACCTTTGACCTATGGGCCTCCGGAATTGCCATCACAAAGAGGCCGCCATCAGGTCATAGCTATGTACTATTATAGCTCTAATAGCCAGCAAAAAGAGTAGAGTTAATTGCAGTATTTAGCTCCCTCGCTGGACATAAAACAATGACTAATTGCAGGATAAACTCGGCCAGGTTTACTTAGTCTTTGGCTGGTCCCCTGGTGAGTGTTTTATGAAGTTTGTTGTCAACATTGGAAACTTTGTAATAATATTGGTAATTATTATTATTGTTATTTTTATTATTATTATTATTATTATTATTATTATTATTATTATTATTATTATTATTATTATTATTATTATTATTATTATTATTATTATTATTATTATTATTATTATTATTATTATACCTATCATTATTATTGTTACTTATACAATAATAATGATAGTCTGTCCAGGACAGTTCGATGTTAAGTCTTCCTTGAGTTACGGTTCTTTTCCTATGCCTAAAGCTACACTGAATATTCTTGGATATTCATCACACATCTCTTATTATCCCTTCACATCTGACAAGTCATTACACTCTCCATCTCTGTTTCTTTTTACTTCATGTATTCTTCGTGCCCAGGCCCCATGAGGGCTGTTTTATTTTATAATTATTTTTGGCCCGTCCTGGTGTCACAATCATAAAAAAAAGGTATAGTAATAATAATAATAATAATAATAATAATAATAATAATAATAATAATAATAATAATAATAATAATAATGATAATAATAATAATAACAATAATAATAATAATAATAATACAAATAATAACAATAATAATAATAATAATAATAATAATAATAATTATTATTATCATTATTATTATTATTATTATTATTATTATTATTATTATTATTATTATTATTATAATTATTATTTTGATGCTAGTTCCTTGGATTTGCTCCATAATTGGCTTTATACTTATAATGGTGTGTACTCACTTGAAATGTTGAGCTTACTGGAGTGCTTCTCCTCTCTTTCTCTGAGTGTTGCAGGGCTTAACGTTCATTGTTTTAATTCTTCTTTGACTCTCTCTCTCTCTCTCTCTCTCTCTCTCTCTCTCTCTCTCTCTCTCTCTCTCTCTCTCTCTCTCTCTCTCTCTCTCTCTCTCTCTCTCTCTCTCTCTCTCTCTCTCTCTCTCTCGCGTGTACGAAGTGTAGTAGACTTTCGAGGACAAGTTGCCAATTAGTTCATTTTTTCTGTCTTTTTTCACTCCATAGTCACTTGTCTCCTAACAGATCCTTGCAATACTGCAGCGCTCATTAGTTTTCAAGATTCTCTCTCTCTCTCTCTCTCTCTCTCTCTCTCTCTCTCTCTCTCTCTCTCTCTCTCTCTCTCGGTATATATATATATATATATATATATATATATATATATATATATATATATATATATATATATATATATATATATATATATATATATATATATATATATATATATATATATATATATATATATATATATATATATATATATATATATATATATATATATATATATGTATATATGTGTGTGTGTGTAAGTATATACACAAAGAACAAAAAGTAATTACATCTAATGTCTATTTATTTATTTACTTGTTTTTTTGTTTATTTATTTATTTATTTATTCATTTACTTGACTGACTTCAAAAGAAAAAAAATCACTCTAATTATATAGAAATTCATATCACGCATTGGAATGGATTCTCGCTTATGTGTGTGTGATTACCTAATTGTGATTACCTAATTGTGTTTACGGGAAAGAGCCCAAAGCTCGTATCTTCCCGTCTCCTGATCGGTTCCATTTTAGACTTAGTGATACTTATCATACCTGTCCTTAAAACTATGGATTGAGATAGCATTAACTACCTCCTCGCTTAGCGAATTCCAATTATCAACTACTCTTACACTGAAAAAGTATTTCCTTACATCCTGCAAACAAGTTTTCTTACGAAGCTTCAAACTATGACCTCTAGTTCTAGAGCCAGCCATATCGAAATATCGATCCCTATCCACTCTATCATAACCATGAAGGAATTTAAAGACTGTCACGATATCCCCCCTTACTCTTCTAGCTTCGAGTGATGGCAAGTCTAATTCCCTCAGCCTCTCATTATAACCGAGATTGCGTATTTCTGGCACCAGTTTCGTGGCATGTCTTTGAACTTTCTCAAGCTTAGCTATGTGCTTTTTCAAGTGCGGATTCCAAAAGGGGGCTGCATATTCGAGTTTTGGCCTCACATAGGTTACATAAATATTTCTGAACATTTCCTTGTCCATGTGCCTGAAGGCTACCCTTACATTTGATAAGAATGCATATGCTGCCCTTACTACGCCATTTATATGTGTTTCTGGAGACAAATCTGCCAGTATGTTTACTCCTAGATCTCTCTCATTTTCTGTCTCTTGAAGTTGTACTCCAGCCACCGAGTAGTCAAGCTTGGGCCTTCTTGCACTTGTACCCATTCTCATTACCTTACATTTTGAGGTATTGAATTTCATTAGCCACTTTTCTGACCACTCATGCAGATTATTTAGATCCTCCTGAAGTTCTCTACCATTGTTCTCGTTTTTTACTTTCTTCACAATCTTTGCATCATCTGCAAACATATTCATGAATGAATTTACACACTCTGGTAGGTCATTTACATATACAAGGAACAAAAGTGGCCCTAAAACTGAACCCTGTGGAACTCCACTACTAACTCTTCTCCATTCAGACACTGAGTGTTTTACTCTAACCCTATGTTCCCTTCCTTCTAAGTAAGTTTTTATCCATTCCAAAACATTTCCACCTATTCTAGCCATTGAGTGCAGCTTCCTAATAAGTCTCCCATGTGGAGCAGTGTCAAATGCCTTCTGGAAGTCTAGGAATATGCAATCTGCTCAGCCCTCTCTTTCCTGTAAGATTTGGCTTACCTCATCATAAAATTCTAATAAGTTTGTTTCTGTTCATCTACCTTCTCTGAAGCCATGTTGCCTCACTGACAAAAAGTTGAAGGATTCCAAGTGAAGAGAGATATGTTTCCTTAGTAGTTTCTCCATAAGTTTGCAAACTATGCTGGTCAAGGAAACTGGTCTATAGTTCAGAGCCGTATCCCTCCTTCCCTTTTTGAAGATAGGTATCACATTTGCTTGTTTCCAGCATCTTGGAATCTCCCCCGACTCCAGTGACTCCTTAAATATGATACTTAGTGCCACTGATATTGTGTTTGTGCATTTTTTAAGCACATGAGGGGATATGTCATCAGGACCTGTAGCTTTATGAACATCTAAATCCATCAGCGCTTTGCATACCTCTGTGGCTGTAAGGTTGATGTTCTCTAATACCGGCCCTTGAGCTTCTATCACTGCAATCTGAGGGGGTGGGGTATTTTCTATTGTAAATACTGACTGAAACTCCTTGTTCAATTCTTTGCAGATCTCTTCATCCGTCTCAGTGATGCTTCCATCCGCTCTCTTTAGCCTTAAAACCTGTTCTTTTACCTTCAGTTTTCCTCTGATAAAGCTGTGGAAAAGCTTGGGATTTTCTTTAGCCTTCCTGGTGATGTCTCTCTCATAATCTCTCTCTGCCTCTCTCCTTTTACTTAGGTAGTCATTTCTTGCTCTTTTGTAGGTTTGCCAGGCATTTATGTTTTTTCTCCTCCTATACCTTTTCCAGCATTTGTCTCTCCACTCCTTAGCTCTTTTACACCCATTATCGAACCATTTCTCTCTGGCATGAATTACACCTACTTTGGTGACAGGTATGCAGCAATCTACTATCTTCCCATATTTCTTACAAAAGATGTCATACATTTCTTGTACAGATTTGTTGTAAAATAAGGTTCTCCAGTCAATAACTGCAAAAAGCTCATTCATTTTGATGTAATCTCCTTTCGGATAGTTCCTCCTCATGTCCTCAGTGCCTCTACTCTCAGGAAGAATATCTTCAATGATATACTCCATCAACAACACACAGTGGTCACTCTTTCCAATTGGTGGTTCATACTCAATATTTTCAATAGCCAACACATTATCTGTGAACACTAGATCAAGTAGTGATGGCTCATCCCCACCCCTGGCTCTTGTTGGTTCCATTACATGTTGGTGTAAGAAATTCCCTTGTACGCAATCTAGGAATCATGCCCCGAATGAGTCCTCACCACTGTGTGGGTCAAGATTTATCCAATCTATCTCTTTATGATTAAAGTCTCCCATAATCAAAATCCTACATTTTTTCTCCCGTGCCATGTTAACAACTGAGTTTATGACTTCAATAGTACCTATATGACTTTCCTCATAACTTTCAAGCCTATTTTGGTTCCTTGGTAGGTTGTATACAACAGTTATTATAATGCTCTCTGACCCAGTATTTATGCGAGCAACAAGAAATTCCCTGAACTCACATTCTATAGCCAAGTTTATTTCTTCAACTTGAATCCTCTCACTTATGAGCAGTGCTATCCCTCCACCAGTCCTCTCAGATCTTTCAACCCTTAGTTCTGAAGCCCTTAGGAAAAACTGTGACACTGTTTATGTCCTCACTCAACTTAGTCTCTGTAATTGCTACTATATCTGCCTTACTGTTGTGAATCCTATCTTTTAATTCTACTGCCTTACCAGCTAATCCATCAGCATTTGTGTATAACAATCTTAATGAGGCCCCATCCCCTGATCTTCTGTCATTATCTTCTTTATCTCCCCTTTGTCTGGAAGTATTCTGTAACGAAAATTTTTCTTCTCTTCTTCATTTCTTTCATCATTTAACCTTCTTGCCTCTTGCAACAAGTTTTTGATCTTTCCCATCTCTTCCTGTGTTCTGTATCATCTAATGAACACTTCTTTGCATTCTTGA
>JAXCGZ010011931.1:40000-52696 GCA_037179515.1 Halocaridina rubra
TTAGAATTTGATGGTGTACACTGTCAAATGCTTTAGACAAATCTAACAATAATAAAAGTGATATTTTCTTATTTTCAATATTACTATAAATTTTATCAGTAATTTTAAGTAGGGCCGTCTCGGTCGAAAGTTTAGGCCGAAAACCGTGTTGTTCTTCACATAATAAACAATTTGATTCAAGGAAATTTATTAACTGGGTGGCAACTACCTTCTCAAGTATTTTAGACAGAATGCTGAGAAGAGAGATTGGCCTATAATTTTCAACATTATTAGTATCTCCACTCTTAAAAACGGGGATGATATAGGGATGCTTCCAGAGGTTAGGATAAATGCCTGTGACAATGGATGTATTAACAATGACTAAAATGAAAAATACTGTAACTGGCAATGAGTCAATTAGGAAGCGAAGTTGTATCCCATCGGAACCACAAGAGTTTGTTGGTTTGAGGTTCTTTATGATAAGAATAAGTGTGACTAAATCGATTGGGTGCGGTCTAAAATTATTGATAATATTTCTTTCAGCTGGAGGCTGGCAATTATGTGGTTGATTAATAATCAAGTCATTATTATCTTGGGACTTTTCATATGTGGACTTACCTATTTCAGCAAAATACTTATTAAAATCATTCACTCGCTTTTCCACATTATCACTGGGAAGGTCAGAATTTTCTAAGATTTCCTTATTTGCAGGAATTATTCTTTTTATAACATTCCAAGTTCCTTTGATATTTCCCCTATACTTGGAAAATTCTTCCCTGAAATGATTTTTCTTCTTTTCGGACAACATTGTTTTAGTAAGGTTTCTTTCTCTTCTATAGGCTCTTTCCAACTCGGAGTTTTGTCTATCAAATTTAAATTGCCTTAGGAGGTCATCTCTCCTTTTCATTTGCTCTTTTAACTGAAAGTCAATCCACGGGGCAGGAGGGCGTGTCATGACTTTGGTTGTAAGAGGGGCACATTCATTTAAACATCTCGTAAAAACATCAGTAAAAGTAGAAACTTGATAATTTACACAATCTGTAGTTAGTATTGAATTTAAAATGTTGTATTCATTAAGAAGAACGTCGCAGAAACAATTTTGAGAATAATTCTCAAGAGATCGGAAAGTTTTAACAATTGGCGGTCTCTTTTCCTTCCTGACATTAACTGTAGCTATTAGAAGCTCGTGGTCTCCTACAGGACAAGGTAAGACATCGTGGTGAACTATAAAACTAGGTGTATTGGTAATTATAAGATCAATTAGGCTGGAGGAATTAGCGGTGATATTCGTCCTGACCACAGATAAAGACGCATCCATGCATACTCATACACATCATTGTCATCTGAGGGTAATACAGCAGAGGAAAGTGCATGTGCTTAATCGCATATACGTAAACATATAAACCTGAGCATACATACATACATACACATAAACACAATGCCATATAATGGAAGATAAATTTGGAAGGAAAAGAAAGAGAAAGACTGAAAGCCCTTCCCCTTCTCCACCCTTCAAATTATGTACATGAGAGAGAATTACGTCAATTAAGCCATTATCACTATTATCACAACCATTGCTACCACCATCATGATTATTATTATCATCATTATTATTATTATTATCATTATTATTATTATCATTATTATTATTATTACTATTATTATTATTATTATTATTATTATTATTATTATTATTATTATTATTATTATTATTATTATTATTATTATTATTATTATTATTACCATCATCATTACTACAGCTTTTGTATGTAGATAGAGATATGAATCAAAAGTAGTAATTATTGATACATATAGACATACACATACATATACATATACACATACACATATACATACATATATACATACACATATACATATACATATACACATACATGTACACATGTACACACATATACATACATATGAGCTCCTGAGGGAGGGGGGTTAGAATACTTCCTCCATCTTCCCCTGCGTGTCGTAAGAGTAGACTAAGTGGGGCGGAGCGAAGGGAATGAAAGAACCCTTCTCTGTACTTTCTCTTCCCAGAAAGTCAGAGCATTATTCCTTTACTCAGCCACACACCTTATACGGGGAAAAGTGGCTTATGTATAGAAAATGGCATATGAGAGAGAGAGAGAGAGAGAGAGAGAGAGAGAGAGAGAGAGAGAGAGAGAGAGAGAGAGAGAGAGAGAGGGAGAGAAGGTATTCCCTCCACCTTTCCCCCCCCTTTTTTTCAAAGTTATAGAAATATCAGATAATATACAAGAAAGTAGACTAAGATGGTATGGTCATGTCGTTAGAAGGGATGAACAGTATGTTGGGAGGAGGGTGATGGAAATGGATATACAGGGAAGAAGGAGAGGGAGACCAAAGCGTAGGTGGATGGATTGCATCAATGATGACCTGAGGTCTAAAGGTTTGTTAGGTGATGAGGTATGGGACAGAAATAAATGGAGAAAACTGACCAGAAACATCGACCCCACATAAATGTGGGAAAAGATGTAGACGGAGAAGAGGGCAAAAGTGCACACAAAGTTCAAAGTAGCTCAGACCAAGAGGTCTGAAGTCCTTAAGCTTTGTGCACTCTGTAATGTAGTGTACTAAATTGTTGCCCCCTTCACACTCACATAAATGGCATTTTGAGTGTTCTGGGTGCTTTCTACCAGTTTTCTCGCAATTCACCTCCCATATATTTCTATATCCAAGTCTTATTCGGGCAGCAACTCTATCACAGTCACCTGTAAGCATTTTACCCATACTGTATTTGTGTCTCAGCCTTCTGAAGTTTTCATAATGTTGGATCGAACAGCTGCTTACATGTTGTGTGAGTGTAGAAAGTTCTTGCTCTTCCATAATCTCATTATACAACATTGTTTTAAACTGAGTCAGTGTGGTTATAGATTCAGACACTGAACTCTCAGTTGCCAGTTTTGCCAGCCTGTCAGCCTTTTCATTACCTACTATCCCAACATGGGAGGGTACCCATGAAAACTTAACTTGGAGTTTAAGTTTTGCGCAATCAATAAGAGTCTCTTGAATTTCAGCCATGTGAGTTTTGTAGGAGCTTTTTAATGATCTCAGTGACAGAAGCGCACTCTGTGAGTCACAGAATATGATAGCATTTCTCCTAGCACTGAGAACATGTTCAATAGCAAGTTTTAGACCAACAATTTCGCATTCGGTGATTGATGACCATTTTGGCATACTCAGTGCTTTGTCAAATATTTGCTGCCCTTCAAAATTGTCATAAACTATAATGCTGCACCTAGACCCTTCTGTACTGCTTGTGTGAGACCCATCAGTGTAAATGCAGAGTGTTTCATTGTTAGTTGGGAAACTAGTTTCAATAAAGGCTTCAATTTCATCTAACCATTGATGTTTTTTAATAATTGGAGCAACATTTGGACCAGATGATAATATTGGAAAGAGAATTTCTGGCCCAATCCTCTTGCAGGGATTTATTAATCGTGCAGGACCACTCTCAGTAAAGAGTGTTACATTATGTTTTTTTGTCTCATTGGTTATAAGCTTAAATATTTTGGGGTGAATTTGTCTTTCATACTGTATGTTACTTTTTATTAGTGATTTAATGATTGTTGGCGCTGACTGCGGCCCTTGCAAATGACCAGCATTACATGGATGAGGCTGAGCTGATTTCGCTAATTTAACTCCAAATATCACAGCTGACTGTTTGATATGTTCTATCAGAGGTGGGAGGTTTAATTCATGTTGCATATTTATAATTCTGGTGCTCATAGGGTAGCCAAGAATAATCCTCATAGCTTTGTTCTGAATTTTTTCTAGGGGTCTTAAGATAGAGGTAGTCATAGTACAGAGCTGCAGGGTGTGATAGTCGACTAATGACCTGACATATGCGAGATAGAAAGTTCGGCATATGTTAATTCCAACACCAGATACTCTATTGGCAAAAAGCTTTAACGGTCTGAGTCTCTGTTGCAGTCTTTCACACAAATCTTTGACATACTCTGTGTGAGGGGGAGAAGGAACTGGTATTCCCAAATATTTGTGATTTTCGCACACCTTAACCATTTGATTGCTTAATACAAGGTGAGGCTCTTGCGAGATACTGGAAAAGTACTTTGTTTTTGGAGTTGAAATGACAAGACCAATGTCTTTTGATACTTGAGAAAATTCATTAAGTATTATTTGCATATCATTAGCAGAAGGTGCCCTTATACATATGTCGTCTGCATAACATATGATGGTGCATTCATCATTTGGTAGTCTGAGAGACTTGAGAAGCTTATCCATTAAGATGTTAAAGAGAAGGGGAGACAGAACTCCTCCCTGAGGAGTTCCCAGTGTAAATTCCTTTTCGCTGGAAGTAAGATATCCTTTATAGTACACTTTAGAGGTTCGACTACTTAGGTAGCATCTAATTAGTTGCAATAGTTTACCTTTGACCCCTAAAGTTGCTAAATGCTCCAAAATAACGGTTCTGTTTGCAATATCAAAGGCATTTTGCAAATCTAGAAAAACAGTGACTTCAGAGCAGTGCTCAACATTCATAAATTCTACAAAACAGTCTTTGGTATTTTTTCCTTTCATAAATCCATACAAATTATTTGATAATTTTCCCTCGAGTGTGAAATCAAGTTTGTTAAGAATGACTCTCTCAAAGGCTTTGCAGAAGCAGGATGTCAGAGAGATAGGTCTTAATATTGTACTTTCTTTTTTTGGAATTGGAATAATAATGCTTTTTTTCCATTGTTCTGGAAGTGTGCCCTCATTATAAATAGTGCTGAATAAAAACTGAATTGGATTAATACCATTACAAATATCATCATTAAGATCTCGGATTACTTGGTACGTAATGCCATCCTCACCCGGAGAGGTGCTCTTCCCATGGGAGAGAGCAAAGTCCAACTCATTTTTGGTTATGTAGTCAATGAATCTGTCCTCTTCCATTGTTCTTGCACAAGATAATTCTATGTTCATCATTCTTTCAAAGTCAAGATTTCTTAATCGTTGTTGAATATCGCTGGGAAGGTTTTCAAAGGAAGATGTCTTAGAGTATTGTAAGAGAAGTTCTTCAGCAAGAGTTTGGGAATCATTTGTTTGTGACACACTGATGTTTTTGCCTACCAGAGCGTTAATAAACTGCCAGATTTTAGAACTACTAGTATGAGCATTGATAGACTGTAGGAAGTTTTGAAAGTGCTTAATTCGGACATCACTTTTAAGCTCACGGTACTCTCGTAGCGTAAGTAGCAGATTTTCAAGAGTGGTTGCATTGTTGTCCCTTTTATACATATCAACTGCACTGTCTACCTGTTTTTTAAATGTGTTTAGCTTGTTATCTTCTGTCCAATTGTTTTTCTTCTTGATTGCCTTGTGTTTAGGCTTGTGTATGTAAGTTCTATGCAGTAAATATATCCGTTCTATTAAGAGATCATAGATTTCTTGGTCTGTAATGGTCTGAATATCTATATTTTCAAATGTAGAAGCCATAAAAGAGCGAAAAGGGGCAACGAATTCGATAGGAATATTTATCTGCTTTCGTTTATGTGCTTGACAAATGCCGGAATCGAGTAGGAACGTGCTCTCAAGTGCAAAATGGTCAGACAATAGATCGTCTATTCTTCTGCAAGTAAAGTCTTTCCCATATTCTAAACCATGATAAAATATGTAGTCTAGTCTACCACCTCTAAGGTGGGTACGCAAACGTGGTCCTAGTAAGGTAAAATTGTTATCACTAATAAACTCATAGAGCCGTCTGCCATTGTAATTACAGATGTTATCAGATGTTTCTGCAAATTCTTTGTGCCTTGCATTAAAATCTCCAGCGAATATAATGTTCTCATACATAAGGGGATGTGGTAGTTTTGCTTCATTGAAGGCATCAGTTCCAGTATATGTATTATAAACATAAAAAGGATTGGTTTTGACATTTATTTTGAAAAGCATGTATGTGACATTCTTGTTATCCTCACCATCATTACTTGGATTAGTGCTGGTTTCGATTAACTGATGGGGTATGCAGTTACTAATATAAGTGGTGAGGCCTTGCTTACTATCAAGCGAATATTTGGAATAGCCTCTTATGTTGCACAACTGATGAGAGTGCAAACTTTCTTGCAGACATACAAATGTTGGTTTCTCTTTTTTAACATAGTGCAAAATATCCACAAATCTTTTCTTCAAAGAATGAATATTTAAAGTTAAGATTTTGTAATGCATGAAAAGATCAGAACGCATAATTAGGGCCTTGATAACAAGAATTACAGTAATAATCACAAAAGTAATGAATACAGTAACAATCACCAGTGTCACAACAACAGTTATGGTAACTTATGAGAATGATGATTCACACATATAAGCATACACATATATATGTGCACATACCTGCATACATATATGCAGACACATGCATACACCAGACAAATGCTGGAAAAGGTATAGGAGGAGAAAAAACATAAATGCCTGGCAAACCTACAAAAGAGCAAGAAATGACTACCTAAGTAAAAGGAGAGAGGCAGAGAGAGATTATGAGAGGGACATCACCAGGAAGGCTAAAGAAAATCCCAAGCTTTTCCACAGCTTTATCAGAGGAAAACTGAAGGTAAAAGAACAGGTTTTAAGGCTAAAGAGAGCGGATGGAAGCATCACTGAGACGGATGAAGAGATCTGCAAAGAATTGAACAAGGAGTTTCAGCCAGTATTTACAGTAGAAAATACCCCACCCCCTCAGATTGCAGTGATAGAAGCTCAAGGGCCGGTATTAGAAAACATCAACCTTACAGCCACAGAGGTATGCAAAGCGCTGATGGATTTAGATGTTCATAAAGCTACAGGTCCTGATGACATATCCCCCCATGTGCTTAAAAAATGCGCAAACACAATATCAGTGGCACTAAGTATCATATTTAAGAAGTCACTGGAGTCGGGGGAGATTCCAAGATGCTGGAAACAAGCAAATGTGATACCTATCTTCAAAAAGGGAAGGAGGGATACGGCTCTGAACTATAGACCAGTTTCCTTGACCAGCATAGTTTGCAAAGTTATGGAGAAACTACTAAGGAAACATATCTCTCTTCACTTGGAATCCTTCAACTTTTTGTCAGTGAGGCAACATGGCTTCAGAGAAGGTAGATGAACAGTAACAAACTTATTAGAATTTTATGATGAGGTAAGCCAAATCTTACAGGAAAGAGAGGGCTGGGCAGATTGCATATTCCTAGACTTCCAGAAAGCGTTTGACACTGTTCCACATGGGAGACTTATTAGGAAGCTGCACTCAATGGCTACAATAGGTGGAAATGTTTTGAATGGATAAAAACTTACTTAGAAGGAAGGGAACAGAGGGTTAGAGTAAGACACTCAGTGTCTGAATGGAGAAGAGTTAGTAGTGGAGTTCCACAGGGTTCAGTTTTAGGGCCACTTTTGTTCCTTGTATATGTAAATGACCTACCAGAGTCTGTAAATTCATTCATGAATATGTTTGCAGATGATGCAAAGATTGTGAAGAAAGTAAAAAACGAGAACAATGGTAGAGAACTTCAGGAGGATCTAAATAATCTGCATGAGTGGTCAGAAAAGTGGCTAATGAAATTCAATACTTCAAAATGTAAGGTAATGAGAATGGGTACAAGTGCAAGAAGGCCCAAGCTTGACTACTCGGTGGCTGGAGTACAACTTCAAGAGACAGAAAATGAGAGAGATCTAGGAGTAAACATACTGGCAGATTTGTCTCCAGAAATACATATAAATGGCATAGTAAGGGCAGCATATGCATTCTTATCAAATGTAAGGGTAGCCTTCAGGCACATGGACAAGGAAATGTTCAGAAATATTTATGTAACCTATGTGAGGCCAAAACTCGAATATGCAGCCCCCTTTTGGAATCCGCACTTGAAAAAGCACATAGCTAAGCTTGAAAAAGTTCAAAGACATGCCACGAAACTGGTGCCAGAAATACGCAATCTCAGTTATGATGAGAGGCTGAGGGAATTAGACTTACCATCACTCGAAGCTAGAAGAGTGAGTGGGGATATGGTGACAGTCTTTAAATTCCTTCATGGTTATGATAGAGTGGATAGGGATCGATATTTTGATATGGCTGGCTCTAGAACTAGAGGTCATAGTTTGAAGCTTCGTGAGAAAACTTCTTTGCAGGATGTAAGGAAATACTTTTTCAGTGTAAGAGTAGTTGATAATTGGAATTGGCTAAGCGAGGAGGTAGTTAATGCTATCTCAATCCATAGTTTTAAGGACAGGTATGATACGTATCACTAAGTATAAAATGGAACCGATCAGGAGACGGGAAGATACGAGCTTTGGGCTCTTTCCCGCAAACACAATTAGGTAATCACACACATGCACACATGAAAATACCTAATTATAGTAATAATCATGAAGTTAATGATTATAATAACAATCACTAGTGTCACAACAGTATTCATACCAACAGCTATAGGAATAGTGATAGACATATACATGCATACCCGTGTATATGTACATGTACCTGCACACACGTATGCACCTACATGCACACACACAGATGCATACATACCAATACTTGTATACTCACATGCAAACATGCATACATATACATGCACACAAATACATATGTGCACATGAGCATGAATGAATACCCATGTATTATATTGTTATTGCTGCAATGTGTGTTCATCCTTCATGTTTATCTCTTCATGTTTTAGTTTTACCTATTTATCTTTCTATTATTATTATTATTTATATTATTATTATTATTATTATTATTATTATTATTATTATTATTATTATTATTATTATTATTATTATTATTATTATTATTATTATTATTATTATTATTATTATTATTATTATTGTTCCGGTTTTACGTCACGGACTCCCTTTTCTACCAAGGGCTAGGACGGTTGCCTTCTTGCGAAGGACTTGTTTTGACAGATGTAATCCTTACGCGGAATGCATGCCCTTGCTAACCTCAGACCGTGACGGGGCGCGAACCTTCGACCTGACGCCTCAGAGTCGCGGACGCTAACGGTTATTATTATTATTATTATTATTATTATTATTATTATTATTATTATTATTATTATTATTATTATTATTATTATTATTATTATTGATGTTGTTGTTGTTGTTGTCGTCGTCGTCGTCGTCATTATTATTATTATTATTATTATTATTATTATTATTATTATTATTATTATTATTATTATTATTATTATTATTATTATTATTATTATTATTATTATCATTATTATTATCTTAATGAAACGCTTTGAATATCACGTAGGCAGTTATTAATATGTTCACAATTTTTCATGTTTTTCTAAAAATAAAAAAGTATCAGTTCATTAATATTATAAAAATTCAGAAAGATAAAATATTTTTTCCAAATAAAACCGACATTGTCGTTGTTAGGAATATATTCTCCCACATATTCTAATTATTCTACAATCAACTGCGGCTAAATTTTTCCCACATTATTTTTTCCCACAAAAATTGTGGGAGATAAAATCTCGCACATATTACAGTGTGGAATAAGTATTTTCCCACATAATTTTCTTTCTTCACAAGCTAACCTAGATAAATGAATTCTCCCACAAATTGCTTTGTGGGACAAATGTTTTCCTATGTAATTCTCTTCCTCCACAAACCCACTGTGATATAAAAATATTTCCCACAATTTTCAATTGGAATAAAAACATTCTCACATAATTCTCGTTCCCACAAAGCCACCTATGGATAAATTATTCCACATAATTCTCTTTCCCCACAAACAAGATACAAATTTTCCAACAAATTCCAATGTCACGGTGAGACAAAAAAAAAAAAAAAACTCCCACAAACTAACAATTTGGGATAAAAATTTTCCTATATAATTCTCTTCCTCCACAAAGCCACTGTGAATAAAAAATCATTCCTGCGAATTCTAGAGTGGGATAAAAATTCCCACTTAATTATCTTCCCCTACAATCTCACAGGAGATTAAAATAATCCCACATTTTATACAACCTCCAGAATTTATTTATTTAAACATCACTAGCTAAAGTAACTCCTACACTTAGTCCCAGTCTCCTATACCCAAACGACTACTCCACACCCCCACACCCACACCCACATCCATCCCTTAACCACACCACCATTCCACATTCACAACACAAAGAGGGAAAACTACGTTATATAATTTTCCTCTCCAACACTTCCACCATCACACCACCCAACACCCCTACATAGACATCCACTCCACATCCCTCAACCACACACCCTCCCCACCTACCCCTCCAAAAAAAGGAAAGAATATATGAATATTTAAAATGAAACATTACAATGCAAGTAACCCACTTTTTACCACCACACTTACAATACACAGCTACTCCATGTACCCACACCACACGCCCACACACCCACATCCATAAAAAACGAAAATTAAAATAATGATTTTCCCTCCCAACATCCCAACACACCCCATACCCACACTCACCCGACACTCCACACCCACACACCTGACACCCCACACCCACTCACACCTCAACCCCACACACCCACACTACATCCCAAAGGAAGAAAAATATATGAGAATATATAAGATGCAGCATCAAGATTATCATAATCCACTTCTTACCCACAGCCCCAACACACCCCACACCCACACACCCACACACTCCAAATCCACCCGAAAAAGAAGGAATAATATGTATAAGAGTGTTTGAGAAGCAGCATCAATTTTCATCTGAAGGACTCCTAAGAGCATCCTTTAAAGAAGCAAATTTTAGCCATCACTCAAGGCTTGTGACGTCATTTCCGGGCGTCATTCATGGCACTGATGGGGAGGGATGAAGCTCATGTGGGGTGGGTGGGGGGCTGGAGGAAGGTTATGGCTTCCGGTAGGAGAGTCTAAGATATTTTATTTTCCTTCTGGAAATTATTTTGTGAGATTAAATTTCCTCAAAGATAATACTTAAGTATTTTTAGCTTTTAGTTTCTTAGTTTGTATTTTCTAACTCAAGTAACCTTATAAGTTTTAAGTGTAGATAATCGAAGTGAAGATAACCGGGTGCTTTCGAGCCTTTTTGTGGCATTCATCTTCAATCTCCTATGTCTATTTCTATATAAAAGAGCATTTTTTCCTCCTTATAAAAAGGCTGGCTTGAGTCTAAGTAGAATAATCTTACTTAAACTAAACTTGGAATGAAGATGACATTAGCCATGAAGATCGAAAGCTCTACAGTTTTAACTGACATAAGGAGAAGGAACGAAATCTCTCCCGTATTTCAATTTTCAGTTAATGTTCCGGTTTTACGTCACGAACTCCCTTTTCTACCAAGGGCTAGGACGGTTGCCTTCTTGCGAAAGACTTGTTTTGGCAGATGTAATCGTTACCCTGAGTGCACGCCCTTGCTAACCTCAGACCGTGACGGGGCGCGAACCCTCGTCCTGACGCCTCAAAGTCGCGGACGCTACCGCTTGAGCCATGGTGACTACTTCAATTTTCAGTTAATATTGATATTTTCTATACCTGTCACTGAATATCATGTTAGGAGTAAAACTCGGAAGATTTTCAATAAATTTTTTATTACAATTAAGAGTAATGTTTTTAAGTACAACCAAAGAAGGCAATAGTTATAGTAAAAGTGAAAGTTCTTCATTATTTTTAATTAGTTGTAAGCACTGGCGTGGCTTATAAAACTAGAGGATTGCAAATGTTTTACCTATAATGAACATGATAATGATGATATCAATAATAATGATACTAATAATGATGATGATGTAATAATAATAATAATAGATAATAATAATAATAATAATAATAAAATAATAATAGTAATGAAAATAATAATAATAATAATAATTTTCTCTCTCTCTCTCTCTCTCTCTCTCTCTCTCTCTCTCTCTCTCTCTCTCTCTCTCTCTCTCTCTCTCTCTCTCTCTCTCTCTCTCTCTCTCTCTCTTTCTCTTTTTTATATATATATATATATATATATATATATATATATATATATATATATATATATATATATATATATATATATAACCGTTTATTTTGCATATATATATATATATATATATATATATATATATATATATATATATATATATATATATATATATATATATATATATATTATATATATATATATATATATACAGTTTATTTTGCATATATATATATATATATATATATATATATATATATATATATATATATATATATATATATATATATATACATATATATATATATATATATATATATATATATATATATATATATATATACATATATATATATAAATATATATATATATATATATATATATATATATATATATATATTTTATATATATATATATATATATATATATATATATATATTTTATATATATATATATATATATATATATATATATATATATATATATATATATATATATATATATTATATATATATATTTAATATATATATATATATATATATATATATATATATATATATATATATATATATATATATATATATATATATATATATATATATATATAAATACACATACATACATGCATACATTTATTCCCTTTTCAATATGGCTTCTGTTTTTCCCTCTCTTCTGGCATACCCCTCGTGTAATGATATCCTCTTACTCTGGAATTGCTAAGAAAAATATTTTCCTAATGAACTTCCATTGGAATCGGGAATAAGAATTTTGAAATGGGAATATATATTTATTTTGTTCTTACCTTCGT
>JAXCGZ010011932.1:0-42500 GCA_037179515.1 Halocaridina rubra
CTCTCTGCTGGCTAGTACAGTGGTAACGCGCTGGCTTCGCATTCATGAGGTCGAAAGATCGGTTCCCGTCCAAGACCGAGAGTTTAAGCTGTTTACTGGCAGGAACTGCTGTGGGTGGACACCACAGTGGGGGGTTGGGCTTACCCTGGCTGACGAATACCCATTGTATTGAAATGGAAATAAAGTATTATTATTATTATTATATTATTATTACTCTCTCTCTCTCTCTCTCTCCCTACCTACCTACTGAAAAATACTTGATCTTCTGCTCCAGATGTTGTCTGTTAAATTGAGAGATTCTGTATTATAAAAGAAACTCACCATGGTTATGGTTTATTCTTGTATTTTTATAAGTAATAATGGAATATTACAAATAATAGCAATATAATTTAATCATTTAATTAGAATAAACTTGATGTATTGAATTTTTTGTAGATATTACCCTTGATGTTTTAGGTCCCCATGAAAAAGGAAAAAACTGAACGTGATTTAAATGCACCCAAAAAACCAAGCAATGCTTTCCTTCAATACTGTCAGGAGCAGAGAGATATTACTACTGCACAATATCAACAAGCAGGAAGACCTCTGGACAAAAAACAGCTCACTAAAGTCCTTGCTGCTCGTTGGCATGTCCTTTCAGAAGAAGAAAAGAAGGTAGGTGCTGGATTTATGTTCATATTTGGCTAAATTGCGTGTAGAAGTTACTTCATATATAGCAACTGAGATTCAATACTTAAAGCAAACAGAGAATATTAATAGTAAGTCTATATTCTTTGAATATCTTTCCTCTTGCCATGAGTCCTTGCTATCTTCTCACCCACATGCTGAAGGTCTCTATATTGGGGACCTCATTGTACACCATTTTGAGTGGCTTAATTCTTCTCACACTGATGTGAAAGGCAGTGAGGCCCTTGCTTTCTGTATTACTCACGATCTGGAGCAGATTATCAAACATCCTGCTCTTGCTTCTGATCGACACGAAGATACAGCAAACACTCTTGACCTATTTCTTACTTCTAATCCATCAAACTTCTCATATTCTGTGCTTTCCCCTCTTGGTAAATCTGACCTCTCTGTGATCTCAATCTTTTCCAGTTTCTCTCCCTTCATCAATTCCTCCACCTCAGCTCTGCCTTTGGGACTTTGAGTTTACCCAATGTGAAGATTTGCATAGTTTCCTCTTTGACTTCCCATGGGATGACTACTGCTTTCGGTCCCGCAACACCTTTTAGGTAGCCCTAAAAGTTGCCGAGATCATAACCTCGGGAATGGAGGCATTCATCCCCTCCTCTATGAAAACTTTTTCTCCCCTTAATCCTTGGTTTGACCGTGCCTGCTCCATGGCTAGGAATCGGGCACACAGGTTGTACCAAGCCTCTCCTTCTGATTTAACTCACTCCGCTTTTATTTCAGCTAAGAATCGCTGTACTGCTCAGATTCGAAGGTCTAAAGCTTCCTTTAAAAGGAAAGTTGATGACCTTAACTCCCCTCCCACTGATAAATGTTTCTGGTCCTTAGCCAATAACTTCTGTAACTCAAGCTTTCCCCCTCTCATACTTTCCCATGGTTTTATAGCTTGCTCTTCCGCTGACAAAGACACTCTTTACCTCTCATATTTCTGCCAACTCTTCCGTAAATTATTCTTGTGCACCTGTCCCTCATTCTTTACCCCTTTCTAACCCTGTGCCCTCCCTTATCCTTTCGTCACTCAAAGTTCATAAGGTTCATTGCTCGCTTAAGACGAACAGTGCTTTTGGTCTCGATAGTATCCCTGCAAGGTTCCTAGAGGTGTTTGCAGATGAACTGGCTCCGGTGCTTTGCTATCTTTTTCGCCTCTCAACCAGTATCTATCTTTCATCTTGGAAGCATGCTCTAGTGCAACCTGTATCGCTAAAGTTTTCGAAACTTTGCTCAATTCTCACTTTTGAAACTTCTTGAATCTAACTCGCTTATTTCCGATCACCAGAACTTACTTCCACAAGGCAATATCAACTAGTGACCTCCTGTCTTATCTTATTCATGTATGGTATTCTTCTCTGAGGAACTATGGGGATTCCTTCGTCGTTGCCCTTGATATCTTTAAGGCTTTTTACAGAGTCTGGCACAAGATTCTGTTGGCCAAAGTCCCAGCTTATGACTTTACCCCTTCTCTCTGTTCTCTGCTTTCCAGTTTTCTTTCTGGCCCTTTTATATCTGTGAATGTTGACATTGCAACATTAGTCCTTTCCCTTTACTAGTGGTGTTCCACAGGGCAATGTTTTTTCACCTACACTGTTCCTTCTCTTCATCAACGATCTTCTTCAGTCCCCATCTTCCTTTCTTCTTCACGCCTTTTCTGATGATTCTACCCTTCATTTTTCTTGGCTTTTCTTCACAACCTTCATCTGCTACTCTTCCGATTTGAAGAGGGTATCTGAGTGGGGCACCCAAAATTTAGTGAAATTTAACGCCTCCAAGACACAGTGTCTTGTTATCTCTTTATCTTCTTATCCTCCTAATAACCCTATAGTCTTCGAAACTAATGAAATTTATCCTCTTAATGCTATTAATGTTTTAGGAATCCAGATAGCCTCTAACTTGTCATGGTGGAATTAAATATAAATGTCTAAATGTACATCCAAAAAATTGTGGGTTCGACTTCGTTTTTGTCATTACTTTTCCTCTTTACAGTTACTTAAACTTTATAAAGGTTTTATCCGTTCCTACTTAGAATACTGCTCGCACATATGGGGTGCTTCTTCATATACTTATCTCCTTGATAGGGTTGAACTTAAGGCCGTCAGACTTATTAATGACCCTTCTCTTACTTTTAATCTAGATTCTCTTTCTCTTCACCATGTGGGCATTTGGATGGGCATCCAGCCAAAATTCCCTGGTTCCAATCTGTCTCTCCACCCTCATAATGGAGATTAATAGTGACACACAATATTGCAAACAGTAACATCATTGCTAGATGAGGTAGGGATGGACAACATACTTTTAAGCCTAGTACTATTAAGAAAAACGTAAAGGTAGTACTATAGCCTGGTACTTGAGCTCATAGATCAATGTGGCAGGATAAATCAATGACGGACATACAAGATATAGCTTTCATATTGTAGCCAAAAGATAACATCGTACACCGACCGCTTCACTACAATCTACCATCATCTCAACATAAACAAACAAACAAAAGACGCTCAAGAAGCACAATAGCGTATATAAAAATTTGAACAGAATTAACAGTACTATGCTGCAAAATGTAATGGCACACTATTTCCAAGTACAGGTAGTCCCCAATGTACGACAGGGTTCCTGACAGCTGTCGTAACTCGGTTTTCATTGTAAATTGGAACACACCTAAATACGAACCTAGGTCTGCCACCAGTGCTAAAAATAATGTTTTTTGCTGCTTGTGTGTTACTATTAATCTCTATTCGCATGGGAAATAGATGTAGGATGGATCTGGGGAATTAAGACTGGATACCCTTCCTAGTGCCCAGAGATGAGCTTGAATATAGGTTTATCACTTCTTCGGGTGAGCACACTAACCACTGCTATACCACAGTCCCCTAATGCTATTTGCTGTTTTTTTGTGTTGACTGTTTATCCTCCATTTAAATGGGGATGAGCACAGACAAGTTTTAGATAGGGAATTACAGTTGGATGATCTCCATAATGCCCCTGGGCAGGCTTGAATATAGTTTTATCATTTCCTCAATCCAGTGCTTTAACTGCTTCGCAGCTGCAGTCGCTCAATATTGTTTGCTATTTATACGTCACTATTAATTCCCATTTCAATGGGGGTGGACATAGACATGGTGGAGCTTGGGAATTAAGGTTGGATGTCCTTCCTTCTGCCCCTCGGTGATTCTTAACACGGGTTGGTCACTTCCTCAGTGCAGTTTTCTAACCAATGTGCCGATGTGGTTCCCAAATGTTGTTTACGATTTCAGTTGTCAGTACTAATCATCATTGGAATGGAAGTGGACACAGACAGGTTGGAACTGGGGAGTTAAGGCTAGATGCCCTTCCTGACGGCCCATGTAGGGCTCGAATATGCGTTTGTCACTTCCTAGTTGAGAGCTCTGACCACTGCACTACTGCTATCCCCTACTTCACATTCCAAAGTGATACTTTTATATATTGTTGCCCCACAATACTAAACTTTTTTTATTTTATTTTTTTTTTTTTGCATTGGTTATCTTGAAATAATGTTGCCTCAAGTAAGTCATTCTGGAGAAACAGTTGTCGGTAAAATTTATACTAGTCATTTTAGATGAAACATTTTTGCAAAGATTTGAACATTAAAAGTTTTCTCTAGAATATCCAGACATAGCCCAAGTACTGATTATTTTTTGTTTTTAGTTTCATTGTATACTTACTGGTGTTAATTTATTTTTTGTATCTTTGTAAGTTGATAGTTTGTTTGCCATTTTGTGTCACTGTTAAACCACATTTTAGTGGAGAATAGACAGACAGGTGGGCTCATATTGTAGGTTTGTCACCTACCGGGTTGAGTGCTCCAAGTACTGCGCTACCACAGTTTGTATTTTTGTAGGATGATCATAGTGAGTAAAATTTCTCCTCTCTACAAGCGTGTCCCTGGCTTTAAAGCTTATTCTTATAAAATTAGGTGGAATTTTATTCATGATTACATGTTAGGAGAGCACATGCATTAAATCTGAAACTTTTAACCCTGCAGGTGTACGTTGATAAGTTTGAGAGAGACAAGGAACGCTATTCTGAGGAGCGAAAAATCTACGAAAATCGGAAAACAGAGTAATAGGTCTGTAATTCTTGCATTGTTTTAAGGCATTAGGTGTATTCAAAATATTTATTTTAATCAGTAGCGAATATTTATTTCCTATATACATTCATCTACAAACACAGCATCATCTACACATTATACATGAAATGGAAGTTGAGCTGATGAGACATATAAAATTACAGAAATATCATCTTTGACAGTTTAAAAAAGCATTTTTACAATATTAGCACAGATTAAGTATTAAAAAAAATTAAAGTATGAAATACTTATATACATTTAAGTACTAGAGAGACAATGGAAAAATGTATTGCACTTAACCAGTATATATACTGAATCTTGCAAATTATGATGAAATTGGCTGAAGAATATAAAATACTGTATATAACATCCATTTTTTATTGTAAATTTAATTTTCACTTTCACCTCTCACAAAATATATACTGAACCAAGTTCGTCATATGAAATTATTTTTATTGTAAAATTATCAATTTCTTTCTCCTAACAGATAAAAATATTTTATAGAAAATCATTAAAATAAAATGTTTAAAAGCCGTAAAAACTTTTTGTATAATCGAAATATATCAGTATGAAGCAATAGAATAGTGTAGGTTATTTGATGACCTTATGATCACTTCGAAAAATAAAAAGGGAAGTAACATCAAATGTATTTATTCACATAAATCAAAGCTAATCATTTCTTAAGGTTCTTATTCTTAAAGTGTTTGGATCTTAATTATTACTTTAAAAACTTAGCCACATCTCAAGTATTACAGTAGTCGATATCAGCACTTAATACTATAGTAATATTATCCAAATTCATAATGTAGCAAATGCCATGATCATAAGCATCCAACACTATCAGTATCCCCACCAATCACCTCCACCTGTATTATGACCCTCTCCTATTGCCTCTCCCCCCACTTTCAGCCTTGCCCACACCCCATCCTAACCCTACTGCAGCAGCATTTAATACACGCCACACAGGACCTGGAGTGGTAGATCATAAGAGCAGCAGCAAAAGATGACAAACTACCACAACCAGTTTTTTCTACATAGAGAAGGACTCTCCGGCAGTCATTTCTCTAAGACTCCTAGCTGTAGACATCGAGTAACCCTGGACTCTTATACAAACATCCCCAACAAGCTTCTCACCTGTCACTTTAAGCCAGTATGCTAAAGGTTTACTGCAGTTGATGCAGGAACTAGATTCATTTCACTTAGATAAGACTTGCTAGTATGAAACACCACACAAATACTCGGAAATGCTCACAATGCTCCTTACATCCTCTTTCAACCACCCCTACTTTCTTCACACCCCAACCATTATCATTGTAACCTTCTCTTATTGTCTCCCCATACTTATACCCTCTCCTAACCCCCAAGCAGCAGTCCCTAACACACTGCACGCAAGACCAGTATTACTAAAAAGAACTCGTGTTACAACAAACAATGGAACATACACATTGCCATCTTTCAAGAAACAAAACTACACTGAACACATAAAACACCCACATTCCTTTCCTTTAGTTTATGTTCTTCTCCTGTGCCTCCATTTCCACCACATATTCTGGTGTATATAGTATACATCTTATCCCTTCTCATCTGGCAAGTCGCAACAATCCCCTTTTTTTCTCTCTTCCTTAAGCTGCTACTTTTTATAATTTTTCCTGGTGTCTGGACCTGATAAGGGGAATTTTTTTTGAGGCGGAGATGCACATCATCATTAGACAGGACTGCATTAGCTGGTGGACTTATCACCCTGGTACACAACTCCATTAACTTCATTGACACCCAAGAATACACAAAATCCCTCCTCCACCCACATGACATTACCACAAATATAGAGAGCATGTACTTACAACAAATAAGATATAACCTTCATATATGCATACATACCACCTCGACCATTCCACTCTACCCAATAACTGCACCCCACAGTTACATCAACACTCCATACATCATCCAGGGTGTTGAGTTTAAAATACAGTATGGACAGAGTCTTGGTTTGTTGACAACTGCAACAAGGACAGAGGGATGATTATATAAAACCCAACTGAAAATCTTTTCATTCTAAATAACATTCATCAACAACATATTCCCCACCAAGACCTACAAACCCAGACTATACACCTTTCACCAACCATCCGACAAAACACTCTTCTGCCTGTCGCCCTGAAAATATAGGCAGTAAGCAACATACACCTTATGTAAATGGGACCACAAGACATACAAGCACTATCAAACTACAGCTACTAACACAACTCAGTACCCTACAACTAGAAACATGATATTATGACAATCCCAAACCCAACGAAAATCCCACAATACCCTCTTCACACTGTTCCATAAAACTACTCTGCACTTCCTCCAAAGTCACACATGCCTTTAGCCCCATCACAGCATGGTTTCAGACCATTATCATACACCATATGACATAAGTATAGCTATTGATGCCATACCCCACCATAACATCTCAATAAATTTTCAACACATGCACAGTAACAAGAATATGGCTGACCAACTACCTGCCAAGCAGATGTCCACATGTTATCATTTAAACTTCATTCAGCAAACTATTGAATCTTTACAAAAGGAGTCAGTCATGTATCAAATGCACAATCTACGCACGCCACACTCACCCGAAGTATACATAGCTTCTTATGCAGACAACATAACACTCACAAGTACACGTGAAACTGTAAACATAGCTGCAGACTTCCTCCAGCCCTAGCTAATCACCCGACACAAATAGTTCACCACCAACCACCATCAGACTTAATCTAGCCCAACCCAAAACCACAGTTATGCTCTTTAAAAACTGGTCATCAGAACATAATGATATTCCACATCTCACTGTAAAAGACATCCCCTTAACTCACACACACGCACACCCATAGCCAAGTACTTGGTATAATATACGATGAATCAATGTCATTTAAAAATAAACATATTGACACCAAGACCTAATGTCATCTGCCCATACAACACTCGAACATGGCAAAGAAACCACAACAGCAGTAGACATACAGTATCTATGCTTAGTAATGGAATATACAATCTTGGACTTCTAGCCTCACTAAAACACACCACAACACCCTGCTGACTATATAATATAATGCAATAAAATTAATCACAGGCTGCAGAACTACTATGCCTACAGATCATTTACAGCAAGAAACCAAAGCCCTCTAAGTTAAAGGGCTTGTGGACATGAAAGGCACACAAATACTCGCTTCAACCTCCAGAAACCATCTCCATCTACTAGTACACTACTTAGCAGAACAGTCACACACGCACATACCAAGGATTATTAAAACGACAGCTAGAACACACATATATCACACAAACACTATAATTTCTTCCCATCTGCCCATCCTAAGCCAGCCTTTACAAACATATCCATATGCAGTTGACTTCCCATTCCATCCAGTTCGTCAATAACAACAGCTGTGTGAACAACCTCTCAACATCCATCCTTCCGAATCCTCCTTTCTCCGTGAAAACACTCCACTCTACCCTGCCATGCTGTGATGTGGGCACCATTCATCCCTTTTGGCTTTCAAAAGAGGCTGGAAGACTGTCAGTGATCATGTCCAGGATAAAACACATCACCTTATACAATCAAATATTTTATAAAAGACTGCACTGCTTGCAACCACATTAATCAGTGCCATCTTCCAAAGTGTGCTTGCCTGTATGAAATGATATGATACGTCCTGGACAAGCATCATTTGCAGAGTCATCCAGTGTCTTCATATAGCTTAGAAGGGCTCAGAGGTGCCCACAGTGCAGCATTGTCACATGGACTCGTGTCTTCACAGAGAAGGGAGGACTCAGAAGGGTAGATTTTGGAAGGTTGTGCATGCAGTTGTATGTTGTCATTGAGTGATTGGATGGAATGACGAGTTAACTAGGTATATATATGCTTGCTGAGACTGGTTTGAGGTGGGAAGGGAGGAAGAAATGAGGGTATATGTGTGACACCGCATGCTGGGTGTTGTTTTAATGTTCCTTGGTGTGTATGAGGGAGTTCTAACTTGTAGTAGTAAGTGGAGTTGGTTTGTGGAGGCTGCGGCGAGAATTTGTGTGGCTTTCACGTTCAGATGGTCTTTATCTTAGAGGCCTTTTGTATCTTGGTATAAGTGGTCTATAGCTGTTGTAACTATGCAGCCTGTGATTATTTTTAGTTTTTTATTTAGTATTGTCTGTAGGGTGTCGTGGTGTGCTTTACTGATGTTAGAAGCCCAAGGAAAGCTTTCAGTTTCCGTCATAGTGCATATATATTGTTTGCAGCCTGTTGTAGCACTTTTATATGTTGTGACTAAATCTTGTATTGTCAAGTGACCTGAAGGTATTAAGTCTTATTGTCAGTATGTTGTTGACGTTTATGACATGGTGTATTGTATTTTATACCAAGGATGATATGTGTGAGTAAGTGTGTTATGGAAATGTCGTTTATGGTGAAGTGTGGAATGTAACAATTATCTGCTGTCCAGTTTGTGAAGAGCATAACTAGATTTGACTGAGGCTAATCAAGTCTGTTTTTGGTGAACAATTCATGTAGTGTGTTGAGGTAAGGCTGGAGGAGGTCTGCAGCTGAGTTTGTATTTTAAAGCGTACTTGTGAGTGTTATATTGTTTGCATAGAAAGTAGTGTGTACTGAAGTTTAGAGTGGAGATAGTAAATTGTATGTGTAAAGATTAAAATAAAGAGTGGAAGATGAAACGGATCCATGAGGGGCTCTCTTTGTTGTAGTTTTGAGGTTTGATGACTCCTTCAAATAATGTGTGCACACTTGTGAAGTAGTTGTGTGTAGAGGTGTCACATGTGCTGCATAGCTGAATATGCAAAAAGGGTGTCTGTGGAGTGTAATGGTCTGAAACTGCATTGTGATGGGGGTAAAGGAATGTGAGGTGTAATATTTTCTAGTATTAGTCACCCGGTAGGTATAGGGAATGAAGAGAATTGTAATTGGACGACGTGAAGAGGATAGTTAGGGTTTTTGTGGAGTTTAAGTATTATGATAGACATCTTGAGCAATTACACATAATTAATCTAGTTTAATGTTCATTACCAAATTATTTATTGTTGCTTTGCATGTAAAGTGTTTGTATTTGTTGTTTGTTAAGTGTTTGCATTTGTTATTGAGCATCATGTGTGGTGTTGAAAAGTGTTCTAGTATATGGCATTGTCTGATGAGGTCTCGAATTTCTGATGTGATATAGGGGGTGTGTCTATTTCTGTAACCTCTAGGGAGATGTTTTATTCTGATATTTTAATTATTATGTTAAGAGAGCATATAGCTTTGTTTTTATTTGTAAAGGCAGCACTGGTTAGATTACCGAATAGTTGTTTCATTAGTGAAAGCTTCCCTGCTGTCTCTTCTATAATTGGTGTAAGTTTATCTGTGGCCTGCTGGGGTGAACACATATACAAAACATACAAAAGAGCCGACTGGGAAGCTCTCATAAAGGAAACAGAACTTTATAAAACTAAATAGTACTCCCATCACAAATATAAACACAATTAAATAAGAAAAGTAACACATGCCTAGAGGTGACATAACTAGACAAAACTCCCAATTTCCCACCAGAAATTCAAGCCTCATCAGACAATGCAGTATACTAAAACCTTACCCAGCACCCCACATACAGTACACTACACAATATAATCAAAACTTAACATAGATATGAACAAAATACTAGAACAATAAACATTACAGTGTATTTTACACACTTGACCTCAAAACAAACTCTTCAAAACCAACAGTATCACAACAAAATCACATGCTGCTATCTAACCAATATACATACTGTGACCTCAAACAAAGTTGGCAAATCCACACACCACATCCATTTCTCTCACGTCAGTCATTTTCACCATTGAAGACGGAGTTCACCTGTCCAGGCTGAAATGTGGGTACCACCCAGTCCTTCCTAGCTATTTGAAGATGCTGGATGACTCCATCAGTGATGCCTGTCCAGGATGTAATACATCACCACATATCATCAAACACATGCGCCAACAAAACATACCCTGGCTGAGAGATCTAGGGGAAAGCCCGGGATTGGCAATGGTCTTCATAGGGGACTTCGGATCGTTTGGCCATGTGGCTTTGGGAAAGCCAACAATCACCTGCACTCATGAGTATGCAATCATCATTCTTGTTGAATCTTTTAACAGTCTTGTATTTATAACTCTGAGAAGATCCCTATGAATGCCTTGGTAAAATATGGATTAAAAATAACACCACATAACCCCAGCTCACAATCTCTAGTGGCTGTAATTTAACATATCTGTATTTGGAGGATTACTCCTAGTGTGGAAATACAGGTTATGAAGATAATTTCGAAGTTACTGGAGAAATAATAGTAATCACTCGAAAACCCTTATCCAGCAAATCTAATTGGGATAATAGCAACAATTTTGTTAAATGCTACAGGAATGTGTTAGATATACAACAGTGCTCAAGATAACATGTAACAAAGCAAAATAAAGCAAGTGCATTTATAAAAGTTACCAATTATAGAGTCAAGAATTCGTAACTAAAGTTCCTAGGTCAGGAACTAATGCCATAGGTACTCATTACTAACCTAATAAATTTTAAAGAAGACAGTCATCATAGACTTGTAGGGACTGATTACATCTTAAACATGAACCATCTTTCTTTCTATAGATATTCAATACATGAATGCAAACCTCTTTTGAAAACGTTGCAAAATCATTTTTACATATGTGAGAGAAGTGCACAGACCATATTAGGAGTATTTGAATATAAACAATAATCATAATATAAAACTCCATCAATCCTTTGAATATGAAATACTTCAAACCTACATTACAAAAAGTGAACATAAAGTGGACAGTATTTTAAAAGAAAATTTTCAGTAATTCATAATAAATCCTTGTCTCATCGTCACTGTATTATCAAGGAAAGTGGAGCAAGCACTGAACTCTTATCATCTACAGCAAGATACAAACCACACTAAAAGATACTGCATCATGTGACTCCCACAGTGCAATTTCTTTCCATATTTCTGTACATTATATTAAATACGTTATAAATGGAAAAACTTCTTAAATATCTTTGTAGCAATTGTCAAGTTTACTTTGGACATTCCAGTACAAAGGAAGATATGAATAACTTTTTAAAATAACAAAGCTAAAACCTGATTAGCATTACTGTTTTAATATACAGTATTTTACAAAATATGATATACTATAATAAATGAAGCATGATGCAGGAAAAAAATATCTGACGTACAACTATATTAGGAATGACTGAAGATCTTGTCTGAGCAAGCGTGTCATGAGAACGAGAAAATGAAACGATAAAAAAATATACGACAAAATAATGTACATTATATTACAACAGCACAGTTTGTGGCTGATTAACTATTTGCCTTTGGCTTGATAGGAGGAGTGTATGGAAGCACATGCATTTGACACTGATGAAGTAATATCGTATGTGACAAATATAAGGTTTCCTTCAAATATGGTACAACGGGTTACCTTGAGAGACATGGACGACTTTATGTACTTTAATTTCCTAAAAAGGCAACTTAAAGAACACCCTATGGAGAGTTTAAAAATTATCTTTGGGCAACAGAATTTACATACAGTTGTAATACTATTCTCTTCATAATCTCATATTGTCTTACAGGGAAACAATTCACTGTTTATATTTCTAATGTTTTTGGTTAAGTCTGTCATACATATCATCAAGTCACGAGAAATATCGAAAACATACACAAAAATGAAAGGAATTTGAGAAAATTTTGTGACAGACGCCATTAATTTATGAACTTTGAATGAATCTTAACTGAAAGTACTCCTCCAAAATGCTAGAGATTCAGTTTATAGAGCCATATTTTCAAAAAATCACCCCCTCAGTGGTCATCCTTGGGTATATATCCATTATAAGTGGTCACCAAAAGGCTGCTAATGTCATCCATTGTTAATGTCCACACATCAGGCTACTAATGGTATCCACTATAAGTGGTCACCCTTAGACTTTAATGGTACCCATTACACGTGATCAAGATGTGACATAAAATTATGATGTTTTAATACCTGGGATAATAGCAATACATCACAGCAAGAAGAGGAGTCACACTGGAGTCTGGTTGCGAGGAGAAACGGGGGTATTCCTGCCTTGGTAAAATTGAAGTAGTCTCTCCACTGTTATGGCAACACGTACTGTACCTCTCTCTTCTAAAATATCGTGAGCAGAGCACTTATAGTCCTGTAAATATACATGAAAAATTTATAAAGCGATGACATTCACTTATAATATTAAAATGATCTTAATGAAATAGGAAATGCTTCAATATTATGTGTAGCTTTCAAAGAAATCGTTTTTTATGCTATTTGTCTTTTATTCCCTTATTTACCATTTAATAATAACCCACCTATCCAATTCTCATAATTATTTAAATTATTTACAGAACCTAATGGAAGCTGGAAAGAGAAAACTTGAGATGTAAAGTTTAGAGAAAACGAAAATTAAGAAGTACAGTTTGGAGGAAAAAATGTGTGAACTTTGAATACGTACATAAAATTGCAGTTATATAAAATTATATGCAAATACTGTACGAAACAAAAAAATAACTACAATAACAGCTTAAGAGTTATAAGATTTATAACATATTTATATTGTTTATACATTGTAATACTTACTTTGTTCCAGGTAATATTTTATATTCACAAACAGACTGAGAAAAGGAACATCTTTCTCACACAAAAAGCCCAAAATTTTAATTCTAATTATATTTGCTCAATACAATTTCCAAATTCCGTATATTGCAAAGATACAGCACAATTTTAATACTTATAACTCTTGTATGTATGGTAAATATCAATTTAAAAAAAAATTCCAATGGAATACATCATGGCAAGTGTTCCTAGAACTCTTTGCCTATATCAATGTTCAATAAATATCTAATTTACTACCTCAACGCAATTTAGCATGAGATCAATTTATATTCCTCTTACTAACATGTATCCAGGTTATCACATATGATAAATAATGCACTCTAGGACACGTTTAGGTAAATAAGAGAGAAGCTTAATCTGGAAGTCATCCTCACTTCATAAAATTTGAAAGGAAGTCTTTTAATACTAAAACTGCGCATAAATTATACCGTTATATATATCCGGTGCAAAAAGAAGTATGGCAACTTGGAACTAATGAAGGGGTAATTGTAACCCAAGTCTTCCAGCTTTTATAACATTATAGATAACTTATTATTTTATAAAAATTCCAGTTAGGGTCACAAACAAATGTAGCTTGCAAAAGCCATACCTTCGAAGCCTTAGGAAAACTATTTAAGTTAAGTAAGCTTTAGCAGCTAAACTAATATATTATAAATAAGAATGAATATACAGTACTGTATATTTTTTCATGAGTGCAGCTTGGTGGGCATTTTACCCATTATCAGCCCACGCTCAAGAAACTGTTCTGCCACAGCCCGTGTATGTCAAATGGTGTAATAATAATAACGGTGATAATAAAAATAATAATCATCATCATCAAAACAATAATCTTAACGTCTGAAAATTATGGTTAATAATTTTAGTTTTATTTTCTTACTCAATAAGCCAAGTTGTGATAATTACTATGTAAGGAATAACACTAACCTCCCTTGCTGAACTTCAAAATCCCTCTGGCAAAGAGAGAAGCTCTATTACCCACCTCGAAGTCTTGAAATATAAGACTTCATGGGTGAGGCACCAGGAACTCAATCCACAGAGCTGACAAAGAGTGGTTTTTGGTACCTCAAGTTATAAAACTATACTCAATACTGACTGCTAATTTACATAAGATAGAAGAGTTATCCCGCAGGGACAGCGGCAGCTCAATGGTCGAGTTCATGAGTTGGGAAGCAACTAACGCAGCTTCAATTCCATGAAGGGGCATAAAGGGCATCCAGCCTTAATTCCCCAGCTCCAACATGTCTGTTTCCACCCCCATTTGACTGGGGACTAATTGTGATACACAAGTTTTACTATCTTACTCATCCTCGCATAAACAAAGCTACGAATATGAAGTGCTTATTTAATTAACATATTGATCATTTACATGAAAAAATAAATAATATTACATCTATACTTGACATTCGAGTTTTTAAAGGCAAACAAGCATAATTTATAAAACTTAATGCTTTGAAATGTAAAGCAGTTACTTAAATGTGTAGACTGTAAACAGTAAATTATATTCATCACATGTTACCACTTAACAGTAATTGAGCCAAATATGACTAGTTTCTAAACATAGCTGAAATCTTCAAAAGCCAAAGCATAATACTGTGGAAAGCCAGGAAATTATATTTACTTCTATAAAGCATATGTTCTTATATAGTAATCTAGTTTTAAAAAGCGTTAAAAAAAGTTTTATATCTACGTTAAGTACACTTTGATTATTTTTTCCAATTTTTGAATGCGATACATGCTGAGGAGACGTCCTTGATATGTTAACAAAATCATATACAAAATATCCTGCGTCTCTTGTCCAAGAACATTGTTCAAGGCTTCCATGATGCAGCACCCTATGGATATTTCTCTTTTAATACAAAGACTAGAATAGTTCCTCAGTACTTTTTAAAGTTACTATAAAACTTGTAAATAAATACTTGTCCATCTGATATCACAGAAACTTATCTTTTAACACTAGCTGCATATAGTCATTGTTTAAAAAGATTTTTTTTTAGAAAATTCAAATGCATATACACACTTATTTCAGTAATGGAGAATACACTGAAGTGCTAATTTCTTCTTGATGCACTCATATTGATTCAAGAAAAAAATAATGAGTTTCTATCTTACAATATCATAATTTTTTAGCTGCTTAAAATAACAGTAATATCCTTTTACTAAAACTCAAGGACAAAGGTTTACTAGTAAAGTCAATAATCAAGATAAACTGTAGCCTTAATTAATAAAATAATAGATTAAAACAACCACGAGTTTACTAACAAACTCACTCCCTGTGTTCTTAAGTAAATTGAATATTTGAAAAATCTTATACTGATGTATACATACTTGTAATAGACACCTACTTATGCAATACTACCATCATTACTGATATCTTCAATAATCATTGTGTTTAATATTCTAGTAATCATTTTTATTTACTGCAAATTAATCAAATAAACCCCAAAATGAGGACAATTGAGCGATGCCATTTTGGTGCCACTTGTTATGTAAAGATAGTTAGGTTAGGTTTTCAAAGTATAAAAACCTTAGTATCAACCAGACAGGTTGTCGACAATATGGGTTTAGCTCCCTAATAATTGGCATCAAAATGGCTATGCCAAAATGTACCAAAGCTAAAAGAGAATGTGATGATTATATTCAGTCAATAAGATAATATATGCATAGTGAGTGTAATACAATAATGAAAATCTAAAGAAAACTATGCTAATGTAAAGCATGTTGTCTGATTGAACCGAGTCCTATAATTTATATTGACTACAAGAATACAAATCAATATAAACATATATTCTATATGCATGATCATCTTGCCTGATATTCCTTCAAAACTACTGAATTTGTCTTTTTTCAAGTCTACTTGAAGCACATTGTTTCCCATAACAGAAAACATGCTATGTAAAACTGCACTAAATAAGAAAATAAAGTTTGTAAAATAACTAATGATGTATGCCATAGGTTACTATATAGGGGTAAGCTTTCTTTGGCAAAATCAAAGGACACTGAAGGGGAAAGGTAAAAATTTGCTGCTGCTGTTATGTTGGTGACAATATAACTAGCTTCTTTGAGAGAGAAAAATTGAAAAAGATATTCATAAATATCCAGATGCCCAAAGAATGACGCATCCAGTTATTTTTATTGGTTGAAAAGCAAAATTTTAGTAAGTTACCAAGATCAAGAGAATATATATATATATATATATATATATATATATATATATATATATATATATATATATATATATATATATATATATATATATATATATATATACACACACAAGGCACAGCACGCACTAAATGCAAAGAGACAAACAAGAAAAATTGAGTTACTGCAACTTGCATTTATCTCCTTTTCTCAGAGACGCAGTTTAGAAAGTAACCTGTAATGATGTCATTCCAGTAATCAGAAGGGGGTGCTCTGTTATGGTGTTCTCAAGTTAAGATATTTTCGGGATACAATGCATCTCCCATAAATTATTTTGCTTTTTTTTTCTAATTTTTGGCCTGTATTATGTCTCCCAACAGTAAAGCAAATTCTTGATGGCATTGCTTCGAAGAAAAGGAAAGCCATCACCATGGAAGTGAAATTAGAGATAGTGTAATCATGGAAAAGGGAGAATCTTTACAACAGCATTAGCATAGGTGGGTGACATAGGTGCTTATTTAGGTGTGTTCTGACTTACACTGAAATTTGGGTTACATTATGTTCAGGAATGGAACTCTTGACATACATCAAGGACCCCCTATATTATATGTGTTTTTCGATATCATACACATACTTTGAAGTAAACTGACAATATTAGGAATAATTTACAGGAAATCTGTTATATGTTGGGTAACAATAATGTAACAAAGAGACCATTACAGTATAGGATATTGTGTTGATTTTTATACTGCAAGAAAAATTAACGTAATTTTTAAGCACATGATGTATGATCCTACTCTTTATGCTAAAACATCCAAATCTTTTGTTTACCATTTTGCATATGTCGCCATCATAAAAACTGACCAAACTTTGTTACAGTAGTGTCCTACACCAAGATTTTAAAATTATAAAAACAAGCAACTGGACAATGGTTCTCTCAGCAACACGTTTACTTAAAAAATATACAGTACACTGACTGAAACATTACATAAAACATGGAATGTGTATATAGTAAATACAGTAACAGACATCACTGATTATAATGTACCACACGAGCATCACTCCGTAATGTGTAGGCAATCAATACAGCTTGCTTCATTTCAGATAATAATGGAAAGAAATCTGCTATGCTATACTAATATGGGAAACGGCAATATAAAATATATGCAATCCATATATTGTACTTCTTATATAGCCCCTCAAATAATGATAATTTGGATATTAAAAACTATCACAAAACTTTGCATTAGTCAGCAAGACTTCAGAATTTTAAATGAAATTGCCAAGGCTGTCACACAAGTCAATTCTTCTTTCTTCTCCTTTCTCTGCAATTTATCCCACTTCTATGTGGGGTGGATGTTGCCGACAGCTCTCCTTAACTTGCACAACTCAGTACTTTTGTGCAGTCCAAATAAACGAGAAAACAAAAACTACAAAGATACAAGAAACTAAAAACTATCTCACTTAAACTAGAAAAATGGAATGCACTATACTAAATATAATAGGATGCTGGAAGTAAAGAAATATATAAAGATGAAAACAACAGTGAAGGCAAACTTGTACAAAAGAAAGAAGTAAGGTATAAAAGCTTTTTGATTAACATGCAAAAGTACCCCAGTTACTATAACAAAAAAAAAATATATGTATTAAAACATATTTTTCATCCTTCTTTATTCTCTTTTTTTTTTTTTTTACAGAATAACTTGCCAATCTTATAAAAATTATTTTCAGGGACTACATATATACACATGCCCTCTCAAATAAATAATCCACTACATCAGTATTTTTAAGCTTTGACATGATAACACAGTCCTCACAATACTGTTGCAAAACTTAGTTCAGTAATTCCAAGGAGGAAATGTAAGTTCTATGAAAGACAGTGTATTGAATATGAAGAGACATATTTCATACACTAGTTAACAAAAGACAACAATCCACAGCCAGCTACTGTACATTATCACCCTTACATATAGAAGTAGGAATGGGAAACAAAGCAGCGTTGTAGTTAGAATGCTTAAATCGGGAGGGGACTGATTCACATCAAGCCTAAGGAAGGGCATCCAGCTCAATCCCCAGCTTCAATCTGTTTCCACCCCCATAATGGGGACTAATAGTGACAAATAAAACTTAGGAAATAAAAAATATGTAAGTATGAATGAAACACAATCCTACAGTGAACACCTTAAAGAAGGGTAATATTGCCAAAGAAAACCAACACAAAGTATTGTGTGCATGAGGAGCTTGCAGTATGGTTGAGCAAGGAAGAGGAATATTTATAATTATACTCATCATAAAATCTGATTTTTGAATGCTTGGTAAAAATTTTAATAACTCTTAAGTAGCAAGTGGTGTGAATGTACTGCGACCAGAATAAATGCAGTTCATGTTAACTTATTTTTTTTTCTTTGGTGTACTTTCAATAGTATTCAAGGGACCCCAATCCTCCACCTCCCATCTACCCTACCATCCATCCTACCAAAATCTTACTAAGCTTCCCAAAAACAACTAAGTCTAGAGACAAAGACTAAGAGAGTTCTGCATTCTTATTTTTACGGCGCAACATTTTTATACTAATATCTGCGCATACAGTAGGGTAGGACAAAAAAAATGAGTAATTATAATCCCAAATGTCATACAGCTCTCTCTCTCTCTCTCTCTCTCTCTCTCTCTCTCTCTCTCTCTCTCTCTCTCTCTCTCTCTCTCTCTCTCTCTATATATATATATATATATATATATATATATATATATATATATATATATATATATATATATATATATATATATATATATATATATATATTATTATATAGAATCCTTGAATTAATGGTTAAAATGGAAGATTTTTTCTATCAATCTTCCATATTTTGTATTATAAGGGCACAAATATTGTTAACCTGGCCTTTGAATTTAATTATGGGGTGTTTTTGTTTGCAGTTTCATGTGTCACTATTAATCTCCAATTTGTGGGTAAGCAAAGACAGGTTGGAGCTGGGGAATGAAGGATTAACACCATTCTTAATATACCCCAGGGGGGGGGGTCGATCATGGGTTTCTCACTTTCCAAGTCGAGGCCCTAAGCCTTGCTACCACGGTCCCCATTTTGATTAATTGTTGTGATTTTCCTTTTCCTAATCATAAACTGCAGCCAAAATTAATAGTTCCATGAATTTTATAGCTAACACTTCTGAAGCAACTCTTCTCTTGCTCCCTTTTATCAGTTATCAAATTAAATACTGTGTTATTCTAAAGTATACAGTGTCATTTATGAAGTAAGTAAAATTTTTCGAATTTCTACACAATTAAATTTGTTTACATATCCAACAACTATCCAAGAGGTAACTATCTTTAAACTCTCCATTGAGTATACCATTTTTAAAACTTGTGCATCTATATAAGGAGGCCTCCTGACAGAAGATCATTCTCTACTTCTGTGGATGACTGAAGCTGGGTGGTGGTGAGGTGAGATTTGTGACAGTCCATTATCCCCCAAAGAGCTAAGAGGAGTGATCGAGGTATATTTGTTTCTAGTGAATGTGTGTGCTTGGAGTCAGTCACTCCACAATTTTACACCAAGACAGTGAAATTTTCTCATATTTGTAAAGATACAAAACAGGCATGTACCAAAATCTTTAGCTGAGAAACTAATATATATTCAAACCGGACTGAAAATTATTAATAACTGCATTAATATATCATTAAAAATATACAAGCTCACAATAAGACAGCCAAGATAATGAAGTATAAATAATCCTTTAAATATCACATACAACGAGAAAGTAAAAGAAGAAAGAGGATCATTTGCAACACCCAGCTTACATAATCATAAAATCAGGGGATCATTCAATAAAAAAAACTGGTCTTTCAAAGAAAATGTTCTAGCTTATCAGGACAAAACAATCGAAAACAATATAAATCTCTTGGCACTGTGCAAAAGAAGGGATATTGGCATGATATCTGCATTATCAAACCTAAAGCAACAACAACAGCATAAAGCTCCTGGCACTATGGAATGTAAGGGATATTTGCATGTGTCTGCAATACCAAACCTTAAATAATTGCAACAATATGAATCTCATGCCACAGTGCAAACCTGGGGGATATTGGCATGTATCTGCAAAATCAAATCTAAAACAAATGCAAAACATGAATTTCATGGCAGTTTAGCGATGTTGGTATGTATCTGTAATACCAAACCTAAAACAACTCCGAGGGCAGGAGTCTCATGGCAAATAAGCGATATGGGCATGCATCTGCAACACGAAATCCTAAAACAGTTGCAACAACATGAATCTCATGTAATAGTGTCAAATGAGGGATACTGGTACGTATCTATAATACCAAACCTAAATCCCAAATACAACACTCACATCAGCTCTATTTACAGCATAGTATTCATTTTCTTCACTTTCTACTTGCTACAGTGTCCAAGGAACTTCTCACTGTTACAAATTCAAGGATTTTGTTCTTCAAAATTTACAGATGTAACTCGACAACAAGTGTACCAAAGTACTTAAAAAAATATCAGAAGTTAACCTTTCTATATAAGAAACATTATAAGGAAAACCAAGAAACAATGAATAAATATTTTTTTAGTTTCAGAGAAATTATCCGAAAATGTGAGAAAAAGAAAGTAATATTAATTAAAAAAAAATCCATTTATGCACAATGTTATACTGATTTTGTGATAAAATCTAAAAATAAAATTCAGTATTATTGAAAGAAGAAAAGCTACTGACTAGAACAAAACTAGATTATTAATTTTCTCTAGACAATAGCATGTTATCTAACATAAGAAATTACCATTCAGCATGCAAATGTCAAAGAGTTGAGATGAAACATGTAAGCAATTCTTGGATAAAGCTATACTACTTGAAAGAAATAATATTAGAATAATAATATTTCTAGTGTCTATTAGAAGACAACCAAGTTAATTTGAAGCCTAAGATGACATGCATCATATACAGATGATATAAATAAGGTTCAAAACACCAGGTAAATGATTTCCCTATGATAATATAATATAATTGATAACCATAAGGAGTAGTTATCCGTAGTGTTATGTTAGATGCTGAAATGAAGCAAGGCCATACCATAGTACATTAGTTAGTCCTATTTAATTTTGATAAGTATTTCATTTTTTTAATTATAATAACAATGTATTCTTTTATGACATTCGGGAGAGTGTCTATTCATCAGGGGGTGGATACCAGTACAGTAACACAAGAGTGGATAGGAAAATACACAGCAAGGCATTGGATAAGAAACGATGGTCTGCTTGCTGGAAGTGGGTGGGTAAATGCACTTCAGCAGCCTTGTTGTCCCATACAGAGGCCTGAAGTTCCTCTAAATCGGCCACTGAAGGGGCACCAGGGTCAGGAGGATCCAGGACCACACCATTGGACTTGATTATCGACAGGGACTCAGAAGGGTTGAAAAGGGAGTGAACGGTTGTTAGCACACGCTCGGGGTCAAATTGGGTTACAATATCTTCGCATGCACACACGCACGCCTGTAAAGAGACACCAATGCCAGAGTGAGATGGAGGGGAGGGGGAAACCTCTAACCAATCAAGCTCAAGTAGTAGGGGAAGTGTTTAAAAAAAAAAAAAAAAAAAAGGATGAAGAGGTGATAAATCTCCTGGCTTTGTTGTCTATAAATTTTAACACCCACTTTACTGCTGTCTCCACAATGTACACTACCTTATATATATATATATATATATATATATATATATATATATATATATATATATATATATATATATATATATATATATATATATATATATATATATATATATATATATATATATATATATATATATATATATATATATATATATATATATATATATATATATATATATATATATATATATATATATATATATATATATATATATATATATATATATATATATATATATATATATATATATATATATATATACTGTATATATATATATATATATATATATATATATATATATATATATATATATATATATATATATATATATATATAAATATACTGTATATATATATATATATATATATATATATATATATATATATATATATATATATATATATATATATATATATATATATATATATATATATATATATATATATATATATATATATATATATATATATATATATATATATATATATATATATATATATATATATATATATATATATATATATATATATATATATATATATATATATATATATATATATATATATATATATATATATATATATATATATATATACTGTCAACAATATAAAAACTCTTAATTAATTTTTCATTAGTGTAGACAACAATAACATGAGTAAAAAATGACACAGCATTTTGTCTTGGTATTTATTTCCTCACCATCAACAGGCATATGAGAGCAATGTCTAAATTATTAACTGTTGTCCTGATAATTTTTTAATCATGCTCTTTAACCTGTACATAAAACAATATATCTCTGCCACTTGAGCACATGCAAAGGAACGTTTTTTAAACTACCTTAGTTACGTGTTCCCAAAGTTTAAAGAAAAATTAGTATTTTAATTCCCCAGCCTGCTTTATGTTAGACTTAAAAGTTATGCGTGGGGTGCCAACACCTGCTACTTGAAATAATTATGGAACATAAAATGGTAACATTATCACATAAAGTAAAACCTCCTCAATAAAAAATATAAATTAAATAAAAATAAGAAGCATCTGCTCTGCTGACTTACTGCCATGCATCAGCAACTAACAAAGAGGAAGGAAGACAGGGCCCAAGATAGAAAGGAGGAAATATCACCAATAGCATTATACGAAACCTTTGCCTTCCTCAATGGGAGAAAGATATGCAATTACGCGTGCCCTTCTAGCCTCGCTCCCCATTTGTAGGTGTGCTCAAAGTAGTTGCAAAAAATAAATTGTCTAAAAACAAGTTTGCGAGGAAAACACCGATCTGAGTCCCACACTGGTGCTTACAAAATAACACATCAAGTGACAAACAAAAATTGAGTGCTGCGTATCTCACCTGCCCAACCTTGTGTACTGTAAAGAACTAAAACTATGCCACAACATATTCACAAAGGGAAGTAATGTTTTATTTCCTACAATTTACATTCTGGTACTTGTTTACTAGCCAATAAAAAGCAAAGGCTAGTAGAAAAATTTAAGACAATGTTTCTGTATTATACATTGTGAATATTTAAAACTTATCCCTTTTACATTTATTGTCTTTTGAGGCACCATAGTGAACTTACATTTGACATGACATGGCAAAACGGAGATTCAGGTCAAGGTCATTTATAACTACAGTATTATTAATTAGTCTGCACATCATTAGTAAGACATATATTATGTACAGTACATGTTAATATACTAAAGTGTTTTACTTAAATCTGGTCCTTCCATTTTATCAAGGTTCAATTCTAATTTGGGTTAGGAGAAGATATATATCAATGCCTTACCTTGAGGACTGGGAGCAGCTGGCTAGTTCTGGTTCCAAAATTATATACAGTAATAGCAAAAATTCTATGGATCAAAGTCAGCAGCAAAATTGGAATAAAAACGCAAGTCTTGAGTGGCAAAGTTTGATACTTGCAATGCACAAAAGCTATATTAGTAGTGCAGGGAAATTACACTTAAATCGGTAAATTACGAGAAAAATAAAATTAAAAAGAAAAAGGAAGGAGTGATTCAGTTGATTTAAATAAACAGAGGATGTAAAATACAAGAAAAAGAAAAAATAACCCTGTAAGAATCAAAACAGAAGATACTGATTCATTAACGATGCTTAAAACAGGTCTAAAGCTATTCCTTAATGAGTATAAAGCACGAGCAAATCATATATTTTAATACAAAAAATAATACATGTGTGATCTCCCCTTTTTAAATTAAGAATATTTACAAAGCAGACAGCAGCAAAATTAAATAAAACTAAAATTAAACCAATACATAATAATATAAAATCATATATGAAGAGTACTAATTGCCTTACCTCTTCAACACCAATCTTTCTGCAAGCCTCCAAGAAATTTTCGACATTCAGTCTGCATTTAGCTATCGTCAACTTTGGCTGAAAATGAGTAAATTAATTTATAGGATGATAATAGTCATTAAATGAAAATTAATATAAGAATATAAGAATGCATCCTAACTCCCGTGTATACTGATATAAAGATATAAAAAACTACAGTACACTTTAACTCCCAACATACATTCATGTGAGCATATTAAAGTACACCTTAACTCTCTGTTTACATTATTTTAAGCATATAAAAGTTCACCCTAACTCAGGTCACCTTACAAGAGCTAACTCCAATAGGACAAGGATTAGGGATGCAACTTTAAATAGCAGATCTGAGTATATTGCCCAAAAATACTCATACAGTATTTTGAATATAAAATACTGGCTATCAAAAAAATAAATAATATACTGAACAGTGAGTTAAATAACTAATAGAATTTTCAATTACACACAGTTAAAAGCATGTAAATCATAAGTTTCTACTTTCTAAGAGAACTAAAATAACTCCATGTTTACGAAACATGCATATATTAGAGGAACACAAATGCAAAATAACTGGTTTTACTTCGACAAAATACATCTTACAACAAGCAATGTATATGTGATATCATAAATTACTCTCGGGGACAGCGGTAGGACAGTGGTTAGAGAACTTGACCCAGAAAGTGACAGGCATGTCACTGGGTGTTAAGAAGGGCATCCAGCCTTAATTTCCCAACTCCAACCTGTCTGTGTCCACCCACCAAATGGGAATTAACTGTGACACATAAAACGGTAAACAACTTGAATAAGTACTCTAGATTATTGCATTTTGCAGTAATTTTTGCTTTTCTTACATATACTTACCACAGCAGGGGAAGGGACATGGATTGAGGAAACGGATCTTGGTCGAACATGATTTGCCAGATGACATAAAACAACTCCGTCCATTAGTGCTGCTGGTAAATCAGCTGGCAAAGATACTTTCAATCTCGTTTCAATAATCTGTAAGAGGTTTCAATCAGTTCTGTACCAAACACAACAGAGCACATCAGTAATCATCAAAAGTCAACGTAAATGTTTGTTTCATTTCTTAGCTAGTAGGTATGAAATGTGCTCAGGCTCTCAGCAAGTAGAGATTATGTACTTTGAACAGCTATTGCTTGAACATTTAGATGACTAATGTACAAAAATTGCAAAAACTGCAAAAATTTCCTGAAGTGTCACTATGAACTCATACTCACATTCCTTAAATTATCTATTAACTGCTTTTCATGCTGTTGTTTCTCGAGTTCTCTCCTGTAAGTGAAACTGAGGTGTGCAGGGGAAGAATCAGGATCAAACGGGCGACCACCACCACTCCTGCTTCTAGCCTTCACTGTGTTGGATGTCTTGGCAACAGAATTACTACTATTGCTACAATTACTTCTACCGGTGAAAGTGTTTGTGTTAATAGAGGATGTGTTTACTTGGTGTTGCAATGCACAACCATGAACTACGGACTGATGGGAGGACCCTTGTCCGCCATGAAGGGTTTGGTGGGATGAGCTTGTATAGGAGCCTGTACTACTACTGCTGCTGCTGTTACTTGCAGGAAAAGATGCATTTGTCATTTGTGATGTTGATATAGGGTAATTTACATTTTGGCTAGAGAATGGACTAGATGAACTGTAATTTGTATGTGGCACAGAGTGCTGTATGTGTGGTGGAAGAGAGGAATTGGGAACTGAGGAAGGAGGGTATGAAGGACCATCTCCAGAATCAAAGCTCACTTCTGGAGAATTTGGAGCTGATCCTTTACTGGTGCGAGACTGAAACACAACAAACAAAAGGGTTTATTGTTGATGTTAGTAAGGAATATTGGTCATCATAAATGCCTAAACAAGGTTCTTTTATAGGATGAATATTATATACCAATAGAATATTAAAAATTAATAAGATAAGTACTGTAAGTTGATACAGACATGTAACAGGGATATAGTAAAAACTAGTTGCTTAAGATATCCATTTATCCTGGTATATATATGTACCAAACAGTAAACAAAACTAAATACATCATGTGGTTTAAAATTTCTTTACTAGTAACTATTTCATTGTAGTTTATTATGTTTCTGCTTCTATAATCCTTAACATTAGTCCACCTGTACCACAAATAAGAAACCAAACATGAGTCAATTATAGACATTTTTTGCTTAAAAAAAAAAATAATAAAATATATATATACGGTATATATATATATATATATATATATATATATATATATATATATATATATATATATATATATATATATATATATGAATGGACCTGAATATATCAACATGCATTGTCTAAAAATACACTAACATTCAAGCTCAATGAAAACCTCGAATAATAAAATGCCTACTTGGCAATTAGCGTTTTCTAACTACTGATACTACTACTTATGTGCATATCAAACAGCTGTAGCATAACTTTACTGAAGAGGTGTTACTATTAAGATCAATGGCAAATTCAAACTCACAGATCTAGCATAACTATACTGAAAAGGTGTTACTGGTAACACAAATGGCAAACCCTAAAAGCTTCCTTATCATTCATATATCAAAACTACAAGGGCAAATTCACTGCAATTTTTTTCATTAAACAATAATAATGCTATATATTTGAAGATATATTACGTTTGTGCCAAGAAATTTTATATAAAAGTTTTCATAATAGAAAAGATATGTTGAACAAATTACTTACCTTTATTGACATCAATGACAACTTCTATTCCTCTGCCTGTCATAATTACCATACCTCTCTCTCTACAAAAAGCTTAAATTTATGCTCCTCACCAATAACATTAATTGCTCAACCAATCATTACTTTTCTTTTACCAATTTTCCTCTACCAACCATTAATCTTCTCGGGCTTGAAATGCTCACAGCTTACAACCATTTAAATAATATGATACTTTAAGCATTATACTGTATCTACAATCGTATAAATACTCAACATATGTTTTACTTACTTCTTGGATAAGTATATCAAAGTTATTTCAATTTCCAGGGCAAAATCAGAATTGAAGCTGGTGTATATGAGCTAACACGCACATATTTACCTATAATTCTTATCAAATTATAAACAACACACACACAAACTCAGAAATTCGTAGAGGAATATATTACTAGTGTCTCAATTCTTAACAAATTATAAATATACAGTATGAAAATTAGAAGGACAGTCATACACTATGTGTATAATGTGGGATATATGAGAAACAACGTATGACATTTCTGTTAACAAAAATATTTACTCCTTGAAAACATAAAATCTCACTTTCATCACGAAATTACTCAGTAAAAACATTTTTCACATTAATTCACCAAGAGCTATAAAAACTACAGTATTTTCTTAATGAATACAACTCCTTCATTCATTCAGCACTGCTAGAAAGTATAAAGTATTAAATATACATACTTTGCCCACAAACCTCCTTTCAAATGGGGTGGCCGAGTCAAAGCACACACATTCACCAGCAAAAGTATTCACATCTACAGAAATTTACAACTAACACCGCCAAAGCGCATTATCTAAAGTAAGTTCCAAGTTCCTTATTCAAACATATCTATATATTCTAAGTACGGGTCAGCTGTCTCCATCTTTTGACAGCAAAGATAACTCTTATGGAGCAGCAAAGACCTCACCTTAACATATGATAAAACAGCTTCCTTTTGTATACTCTTGACATCAGCTCGCGTTAAGTCCTCTCGACTAAAATCTTGGGACCTTGGCTGGCACGATAATCTCTGGGAATATCCATCAAGCTGCAAGCACATGGCACTAGTATTATCGTAAATGCCCGATCAACAGAAAATGGAAAGTTGCCGTACAAGAGAAATGTCGACGGGCAATCTCACTGCATAAGCAAAGCATTTACATTACGATGCAAATCATGTCAATGTTTACATCTTACTACAAAGGGAGGCCTTGTAATTACTGTATATCCTACTGACATAGGAAACTTTAATATCAGGTATACAATATTTTTTATTACTAATAAAACAAGGAACATTGAAAAGTCATCTAAAGTGTTGTAAGACTATATTCCAAGTAGTGCCAATATAGGAAAACAAATACAAGCACAACTTTAATCATAAAAAAAAGTGAGAGAAAGGAATCGAGAGTACAAAATAAGAGCTAGTGGGAATCAACAACAAATCCAACAGCTACATCTATATGTGTTTTCATGCTCATCTATGTGCCATTAACAAGTAACTTTATATCCTATTTGAACTAATGTCATTAAAAGATTTTTTCATGGGCTTCCAAAATTGAATATAAATATTAGTAGATTAGCAGAACTATATTTAAATTCTCTAGGTTTTTAGGCATCTCAAACTATACCTGATTGACACAGTGTTAACAAACATATAACCACCAATTGTCTCTTTAACCTGTGACTGGTTTATCAAAAAAGTAATGAATTAAATGGGTCAAGTTTCATATACAATACCTTTTTAAATGCTATTCTATGTAGCTGCTTTTATACTGATGTTGGATAAATGTGCTCAAACAATTAATTTATGTTTCACTCAAACTACCTCAAATTTATTTGCAAACTCATCAGTACAGGGGGTCCCCACTTTATACCAGGGGTCCGTTCCTGACAGCTGACTTAAGTCGGATTTCGACTAGAGTCGGAACACACCTATAAGTCAAACCTGGGTCACCCACCAATGCTAAAAATAAACTAACATTCAAGTTCAAAAACATAGAAAAAAAATTTGCATCTGGATGACTTATATGTCAAAGCATTTATTTATTAAGTATTTACTGGTCTCTGATGTAACCCTGGAATGACTTAAAACAGGGACCCCCTGTATATGTATAATTAGAGCTGATTTGTACTGTAAATAAGAAGGACTCCTGAAGCTTAACAATGGTTACTCTGGTAATACTTCCACCCTGCCAGGAAAGATCATACTTGCCACCGCAAACAATATTCCTCAGTTCAATTGCAGGCTCCAATGGTGGAGTGTTTCTCTAGAACGTTCATTTCAGTTTTACTTAAATTACAGTCTGCTGATAGTAATAAAATTGGATTTCATAAAAAACTTTTGAGCGTGAATATCCTACATCTACATCTTTGCTATCTGCTTCTCTTATATTGCTTGCCATAATATATATAAACTACATACATAATGTATTTACCCAATGAGATGGTAATTCATTCAAGATTAACGTTAAAATGATAAGTAAAATTATTTATCTCTTTGGGTACCCAATAGTATTTTCTATACCTTCATTTCTAAATCATATAATCACTTAAGAAAATAAATAATTCCTTAAAGTTAAAGAAACATCATATTTCTGTCATATTTTTGGCATTTGCCACATTATTTCGTCAGTTCTCAAGTTAATGGTCAAAAGTTTCAAAGTTACAAATCATATATCTATTCCTTCCTGAACATCCTTTGACATATCTATTCCTTCCTGAACATCCTTTGACATACAGGGTGTTACATAACCTTTCACTAAAGGGATTGGGAGAAAAAAACGTGCATTGACATTTTTTTTATTTTCTACGTTTGTTCTTCATTTTCTATGTATAATCTGCAGACTGGCTTGCCCCTATGGCTTTCAAAGTTCAAGACAGTGAAGCTACTCGTGTTAATGACTGAATACAAGCAAATACCTACTGTGAGGCCAAGGAAGCTGGAACTTCCTTCCTCACCTGGAAGAGGGTTGCCAACACACTGAGCCAATGCAATTGTGAGGTTACTCATAACTGAAAGATGGGATATGACAATTTCTACATGACCTTTGGCTCTGGTGCGCCAGAATAATATTCCCATGAAAGCAAATATTTCATAGCAAAATCTGATAAAGAAGTCAGGGATTGAGTTTTTTGATCGATGTCAATATCCTGGAAATTAACTGGACCTCAATCCAGCCAAACACAGTAAAGTAATTCTCAAAGACTGTGGTGGCTATGATGATCCAAAATTGGGACGGTAATTGGTATTCAAAAGGTAAGGCTGTGAGACATCTACAAGATATGTTTGAGGATCTCAAGTTTGTAAATGATTATTTCGAGTCGCTGATCTGGCCATACCCCTCATGACTGCAGGCTGTGCAAAATGCATGAAGCTTCCATACTATATATAAAGGGTATGACAGATTCTCTATTGTTCCAGCAATATTTTATTGTAATAAATTGTAGTATAATATTATTCATCGTTTTTAAGCCCTCTAGTAAAAGGTTAGGTACTATCCTGTATACTTCACGCACAAAATCTATTTTATAATTCCATTATAGAAGTTATTTATTTTTTCTACACACATAAATACATACATACACATACACAGACACAAACTTTTTTAATACTGTATTTACAATTCTTGTCTACATGTAGGTGATCTTATCTATCAGATCTTTCATCTAACCAGCTTTACATTAAACCATATACTTAGATGCAGCAAGTGTATTTTAAAGTTTATTTCTAGTTACCTCCTAACTTATACTACAGATTAATTTACTCTCACGCATAATATACTGAAAGAACAATCTACTTTTCTCGAAATGCGATTTAAGCTCAAAGCATATAGCTATTGTTGCAAGCACTGATTATTGAAATTTTTATTTTGTGCAAAGTATAAGCCACCAATAGTAAAACTTACTGCAATTTAGCATAGAAACCTAATTACTGAATTCATCATATGCATGCATGTACAGTATTCAAACTGCTAATGAACAATTATGAGCAAAATGCAATTATTTCAAAGCAAATAATCATTGCTGTACTGAGTCACACATAATAAAATATATAATTTTTCAATTATTAATTGTATTTAGGATTAAATTTTATTCCTTTCTTAGGAATAAAGTTACAGATGAAGATCAAACTGTCCTCCAATTTATGACTTCACTTACATTCATATTATGTCAACAAGAGTATTGGACATGGTTAAAATTCAGTACAACAGTGTTAATCTATCTACAAACTTTGCATGCCCTGTTTCAAGCAAAAATGTGAAGACTATCTTTGGTTCAACTCCATACATACCCCATTACAAGGTTTCGATGCTCCCATCGGATTCGGTCGGGGATAAGAGGGAACGTCAGTTCGATGTGACAAGTTTTCGACAGATCGGTGGCCATTTTCTGAAGTTGGTGCATTTCCATCTCCCTGACGCCTATATATGTTGTTATTTTCTAATGCCCTTCTTTGTAATTTCGCCTCAACATATTCTCTGAGAAGGTATGTTCATATTCAAAATAAATTGAGAGGAAAAATTCAACCAAAATCTTCAACTAGAAGTAGCCCTGTTACAAATATTAAACTGCTTCTTGTAATATTAACAAATATATTTAATTTTCATTATATGATTAAAAAAATAAGTATATACTAATCACCTAGCTTAAAGGGTCACATTTTTTAACCAACATTTAAATTCAGGACAAAGTTAAACCACATAATCTTGAAAAAGGACAGTCCACATCATTATATATATATATATATATATATATATATATATATATATATATATATATATATATATATATATATATATATATATATCCCTCTGGCTCTCTCTTAGCAATACAAATTACAAAATTAAACTTAAAAGGTATAAATAATATTGATAAGAGCTATATTGCAGCCAATTACAGTGTCCTAAAATATACTCTTATTATTACCCAAATTACATTATCTACCAGTAATCTTCACTAAAATTACATAACTAAATTAAACACATATCATAGTAAGAAATACAACACCAAAAACTCTGTCATCCAACAGTCACACAACCTGATGTGATATCCCCGAGATGATACTAGGGCGGTGTCATCCAATAAAAACACGAATTCATTAAAACCTCTCTCTACTAAACTTTTCATTATCATGCAAGAAAAGACAGTTAACAAAAACTGCACAGCTAGTCACCGTAAGGCAAGACACATTTCAGGCACTCCTCGTAGCTCATAATGGATATAAAGAGATGCCACTGATCCCCCCTAACAATCTAGCATGGGTCACCCACTTGGTAGAGAAGTAAAAAAAAAAAGCAAAGTAAAGTACATACTAGCACGGCTTTCTTTCATTTTTATTTGCCTCCAAAAAACATAAGGGGAATACAAGAAAATATTCATTCTTTTTCTCGCAACACCAAGGATACCTTATTAGTCATCTCATACAACATAAAAGGCATACAGTGGCAAAATATTAGAACTATTCTAACATTCCCTGTATGTTACTGGAAACAAAACAACAGCCAGGGGATGAGTTCTGGCAATCCCTTTTTCCCTGGAATTCTATTTTTGTAATATAGATTAGTGACGACAAGGGTATAATAAAGCCTTGATGCCTTAGTTATATAGTTGAACTTGTGGCCATCCTAAAGGTTTCTGTGGGATTTGATGCATGAATAACAATAGTAATGATATCAATCCATTCCTGAAATGTGATGTAACCCGAAATTCAGTGTAAGTCAGAACACACCTAAATAAGAAACAACAAAGCACCTATGCTAATGTAGTAGTAATGTTTTTCCCTTTTCCATGTATTTTACTATCTATGATTTCACTTCAAGGATGATAGATTTCCTTTTCTTCAAAGTACTGCCATCAGAACACTATGCATTATGCTCTGAAGACATAACACAGGCCAAAAATTATAAAAAATGAAGCAAAATAATTTATAGGAGATGTGCTGTACACAAAACATAGTAACTCGTGGACAGTGTAAACCGAGGACCCCTTGTATATGCTGAATATGATATCTCGGTGGTGTTACAAGGCCCTTATGATACATCAATATTTTAAAGTTTGTTATACTGGGAGGAGACTGCTATACGCTAGTCTATGCAGCAGAGATGGTTGTACAAAGAAATTCTCTTAAGTTAAAACATATTTATAATTATATAGACACACTTTAAATATTGTTAGATTTTTTCTTTACTGAATTTAGCCATAGCTTCTGTTCACATTTCCTCTACCTATTTACTCCGCAAAAGTAGTCACAGTGACTGTATGTCCCAGAATTTTGCTAAGTACTGAGAATTCCACAGTTATTTCTGATATTCTTACTATATCAGTATCTATAACACATTAGGATCAAAAGATACCGCTATCTTGATAAACTCAATGCTGGATTATTGTAAAGAATATACCTAAATCTTGGTATTTACATTCAGCATCTGCTATCAAGCAAACTTCAAATTCTGCACTATCATGATAAATTGTGCAATTTAATCTGCTTTCAAAAAGGAATATTAAATTTGTTCTAGTACTAATTACCAAATATATTTCCACAATGTCAATGCATAAAAATCTTGAATTCGAATAAGTACATTTCAATGACAATTTATCCTGGGGTCTTCAATTTTCAATATAGACTGTTCTATAACTGGAATGAGCCTTAGAGCACTGTATGAACTATTTTTTATACCTAAAACTGTAACATTTTCAATACAGACTGTTCTATAACTGACAGATACCTCACAGCAATGTTAAAGCAATTTTTTATTCTAAAAATGTAACAAACATATAAGTCTTCTTGCAGTATAAGGTAAAGCTCTAGCTTAGCACTGGTTAACGTGGGTTATAAGCAAATAACCAACTACCAGATGCAAAAGCATACTTAAACCTATATGTTGAGGCAGTAGAGAGGAGGAGAATAAGGTGATCACAACAAATAAATGCAAAAATTAAAGTGTTTTAAAAGCAACGCAAATGGAAAAACCAGAGAATGTCAAAGCAAGGCAAAAAATATTACAGTGCACAGATTTATATGCATTTCATACATACAGAACACTGGGTACAAAAGTTTGCACAGAATGAATGTGGTGACATGGGTATGGACGAAGTATGACCATTCTCTTCCTCTCTGCTTGTCAGCTATGCATGGAAGTGAAAAGCATGAATGTATTTTACTTTGTTCCCAAATAGGTGGTTGAGAAAGAGATAAGCAAGGCTGGGACACCAACCTGTAGGTAGGAACGTGGATTCGGGTATTGTGGGAAGAGGGGGAATAGTTAGGGGGAGTTAATCCCCCTCCAGGATCATGATTAGGGGGATGAGGGGGTTCTGGAGGGTGGCGTAATGAGATCCCCCCATTGCTGCCGTTGCTGTGGTTGCTGGTGTTGCTGCTGCTGCTGCTGTGGCTTCCACTTCCAGCATTCCATATAGCTCCACTGATGCTGAAACACAACCGATGACCACACAATCAACATGCACTCATGCACACACACGCATGTACACAAATCATGGCTATGATCAACAAAAAGTAGCTTGTTTACAACATACTACTAAAAAAAAATTTCATCAACAAATCTTACCTAAATTCTAAGTTAAAAAATAAAATAACGTAAAATTTAATCATCAATTATGGTGCTATTTTAAATGTAAAATAAAAGCAAAAAAAGTAAATTTTTGACACTATTATTAAATTATGTCCATCTCGCATCACGTCATTAAAATAAATGCAGTGCTAATTAAAGTAAAGGAAATAAAAAATGGTGATATACTATACATCTATAACAGTTAATCACAATAATATATTAAAACACCCTACTAACGCATGTGCTGCTCAGAGTTAGTATGAAATAATAGCAGATATTAAACTACTATTATAACCATATGAATATACAGTAATTATAAAAACTTGAGACCATGCAAGGGGTAAATGCCGATGGGAAACTATAATTACAACAATATATATAGCATGCAATAACGAATACTGAGTAAATATAAAAACTAAATAAAGAATAATCTATATTATTGTTAGTCACTATACTGACTCAACACTTGAATTATACATTCTTTGAACATTTTGAGAAAATTGGACAGACATAGTAACGGTTTAACATACAGCCAACAATATTCTTACTGAGATATCAATAACCAGGTACGGTAACACAATGCAAAATACATGTTTATTAGTATGTGGAATGGTACACACAATTCACTTTGGAAATGAATTGACCAGAAAATGCAGTTAATATAGGATATTTCTTCAATAACATTTCTACACTGAGATGATACATTATTCCCTTCATTTTTCGTTCCAAGACAAAAATTTCTAAATCTAGCCCCTATGGCCTCATCCATAACTAAGAAAAATATACTTGAAGTGATAGTTCTGTAATGTTATAACTTCTCTACAATAAAATACTCGAGTATGCTGAATACTTCTTGCTACTAGATAAAAATAATCCAATTCTGCCAAATAACATCTTCAACTTGGGTAATAAAAATATATATATATTATTCACGGTTTATCTGTAACAGCTAGCAATGCTGAAAATTCCTTGGCCCAAATATCTTTTGTCAGAGGATACTTTTCTCAAATTTTACCTTGTGGACATCCTCTTTCTTACCTTAAAAAGAATAAAATTCTACCTAGCATTTTTTTTGGTTTTCAAAGACTCTTCGGATCTTGTTAAAAAGAGAAACCCAAGAGTGCTCACTGGATATTCACATTTACAAGGCAAGTCACCTAAATTAATCAAACCTATCCTAATATAACAATTTACAAAGTTATTTAACCTGACATGGGAATTTGGTATTTACTCATCTTTGTAAAAGAATGACAAGGGCTGGGAGTCTTTTAACACATATCTAAGTATCACATAAGCAGTTAATTAGTAATGGTACCATTATATTAGATATGTTTCAAAATCAATTTTGAGAATGACAATGGGTATATTGAAGGTCAATATATACATGAAGTTTTGGGGACAGCGGTAGTGCAGCAATTAGAGCACTCGACTCGGGAAGTGACATACCCACGATCGAGAACAATGCTGTAGTTAGATCACTCGACTCGGTAAGTGAAAAACCCAGATATCAAAGACGACAAAAAGACATCTCTCTTCCTGGTAATGGAGATGAAAAAATTACTAAATCATTTTCACTCTTTTTTGTAGGAAGCACATAAAAGGGATAGGGGAATGAGGGGTTAGTGATCCCAGCTTTCCAGAATTATTTTGTTTTAGTAGGAAGCAACTGGCAAGACAGGTTATTAAAGGTAGAGTATGTTGAATCCCAATGATCTGAAGGTTTTTATGTTATCTAGTAGAAAATCTCAACTGTGATGACCCACATTACATATAATATTAACTATATTACTGCTTTTAATATTTAAATTAATTATAAAATATAAGTAAGTAATAATATTCAGATGGATGTGATAAACTCTATTTGAAAAGATACATAAGTAAACAGATAACAAAAAAGAAAAAAAAATATGAGCAATGTTTGTTATAAACCATATCATGCTCGTTAATATACTACCAGTATTAGGTCTGTGAACATAATGCTGATTAATGCTCTACCAGTATTCTAGGATGCTAAACATAATACTAGTTAATGGATTAACAGTATCTAGGTCTCCCAAAATAATGCTAGTTAATGTACTACCAATATTTTAGCTCTATGAGCTTGCTATTTCTCAATATGTATTTTTGAAGAAATACTTCATCACCTACCTTGAATAATCTATATTCAAAATAACATAATACTAAATTGCTATTAACTAATCTATGAATCCCCATGCATTCAAGCAAAAAGGAAGAAACCAAACACTGCAGTACATTCTGACCATTAGCTTGTAAGTACATTTTAAGGATTAATAACTCGGCAAAATCGATTATGCATTCGAGAGCCACCAAAGTTCTATAAAAAGAGTATTTAGTATATACAACCGAGAGCCAGCAAAGGTCTAAAGCAGAGTATTTAGTGTGTTAGTGAACTGCCCAAATATGCTACTGTTAAAAGCAGCACTTCCCTAACCTTTCCAGAAAATGACAAAGCTAAAGCAACAAAGAATTTTGAATGAGAATACTCTAAATAAGTGAAGCCTCTCAAAGCCATTCTCCCAACTACGAGATCTATGTATTTATGGAGCAAGAAGCTTAGGTTATTAGAGGATAAAAAAATGGATATATTCAAACCATACACATCCTCTTCTAGTTTAACCCAAATCTATTATCCAGAAATAATAGAAGAGGAAGTAGGGAGGATGGCTTCTTCATTTTGCACATATATGCCTCACCAAGAACAATTTCCAAAACTATTCTTGACTGCACTGGACTTCACTTCTTAAATACCTCTATGCAGTTTTTTCCAGACAGTAGAAGACCAATTCATGATGGAGTTTATTGACTGGTTCACAAAACCTGTCAAGAAATCAGTTCTTCTACTATCAGAAAATAACTCATCCTGTACAGCACCACATACCTCTGAGTTTCTTTGGGTGGAGAATAATCTCTGTTGTACATGTTTTCGTAATCTTGACGCAGTTTCATAGCCTGCAACAAATAATAAAGTTTTGTTACTTATAATATGGTATGAATAGAGGACATAATACAACTCTATTATATAAGATATAAACTATAAACATATAATACAAAAAAACTTCTAACTCTTATACCAACTGTCGGAAATTTTGCATAATAAATTGTACTTCAAACAACCTGGAAGAGCTCTATCTAGTTAAGTTGGTATTAATGTAGCTGCATTATAAAGTTGCCATTGAGCTAGCACCATAAGAAAATTGAGAGCCTTCGAATCATATATGGACAATAAGGGGTTGATGTGACATAACTCAAAATGACAAGTATGAATGATTTTTTTTTTTTTTAAGAAGTGAAGAAAACCTAAGAAGAAATAAAGCAGCAGATTTTAAGAAACTCACATGTAGACTCATGCATATTTTGCATATAATTCTTTAAAAGGAAACTTTACAGTATTATGCCATAGCTAATATTACCTTATTAAATTCATCTTCTAAGCTAAACCCATCACCAGGACTGAGCGTGCTAGGCGTTGACAAACCACTCGTAGAGTTATCTAAACTGTGCGAAGTACCATAGCTAGAACCATTTAAGCCCTGAGACCCATTTACCCCTGGACTTGTTCCACCATTAGTCAGACCACTAACTGGATGCGAAGAAGGACCTCCACTACGTCCTCGTTCTTGTCTCTGCTCCTTGGTGCAGGCAGCAGCCATTACAGCTAATTTACGTGGATCTTCATATTCTAAGCTCTACAAATTTACCAAAATAAAATTAGTATAATCTTGGTATATGAAGAGGACATGTTCAAATAATCTAAGAATTTGTTAAAAACTTAGCTTTTTCTCTAATCCTTGATTAATTATTGACTATGATACATTTTCTTCATCAGTTTTCAAATAAACAATTACTGCATAAGGTTACAGCGTAGGAATGTAATAACACATCTAGCATAAGGTGAACGTTTTAAATTGGACGGATATAGTTTACAGAAATATTATAACGTATTATACTTTATATGCAGCATGAAAAAATAGTAAAAACTCCGTATATTCTTTACCTCTTGGCTTTCCTGCGACCATCTCTGGTCGCCGTTTTCACTTGTACTGTACCCGCTGTCCATTGTACTACGCTTGTGACGGGGGTCAAATAACCCATTGACAAACCTGTAATGAAGAACAAAAAATACTATTTATATTAAACCTCAGGAACTTCACGTTATTCAAAGGTTCACAAGTTAATACCCATTATATGACACGACTACATACCTGAGTATTAACTATATTATAAGTTACATTATATTTTTTATATTTCAAAAAAGTTTTATAGACTATACCAAATAAATAATAATTTGCATTCTTTAAGACATATTTAAATGTCATGTTAAGTTCTGTTTGTAGAAATTTTAACAAATCTTAAATAATTAAAGATCAGTGACAAGTACCGGTATATTAATACAGAAGATTTTATAAGAGAACAGTAATTAACAACAAGATAAAAGTATTTTATAATTGCAAGCATTGAGCAACAGAGCACATACCACTACATGAGGCAAAAAAGAAAATAATAATTTCATGTTGCACTTTAGTATGGCTAAGCGTATTGTTATATGAATTAGGTTGTCATGTGTAGCCCAATAAAAAAAAAATTACGTTTGGATAGTAATTAACATAGTAATGTTGCATGTCAGACCCAAAATTGCAGAAGTCTGAATAATTTGCATAAAAGCTAAAACAGAAAACAGTGACAAATAAGAACAGGTTTATGCAAAATATAACAGCATATACAAATGATGTAAAGCTCTGCAGGTATTAGTCGTGCCATATTTACATGTTAGCATAATGGAGGGGCAACAGGAATCCTCAATGGTAAGAAAATATAAAATGAGTAATAAATTTTAACAAGTACCAGTTTTGAATGCATTACGACTGAAAATGGTGCTGGAAAAAATTTTCTGAAATGTCTCCTCTAACCTGATAAAAAATGGACACCTAGGAACAGCCCACTTAGCCAGTGCCTTTGTTGCCACCCTTCCTATTTGCCTACGGGATTAGTAGTTAAAGAGCTATTTTAACTTGTTAGCAACACATTCATGCCCCACACCAGTGCTACCAAAACTTACATAGGCAACTACAACTACAACTATTATGGCTCCAACACTACGAAGGGGAGGAGCCAACCACCACCCACTACGCTTGGGTGATGCAGAAATCTCTTCATTTATATTTGTCTTCTTTACTTCACTTGCAGTACTGACAACATTCCTAAAATTGAGGATTCTTCATGTGCAAACGAAATTCAATTTCATAAATGATAAAACATACACACTGCTTTAGATAGCCTTATAAAACAAATAGTTTGATATTCTATAGCACTTTCAATCTATATGGACAATAAGTTCTAATTCGTATAATAAGAAGCAAAATGTTCTGAGTTCAAAGTACTGTACTGTATTCTGTACCTTCAGATATGAGTAAAGCAGTTGAGATGAGTATATTACATCATTACAAGCATACAATATAAGCAGTCCAAGCAGGATGTTAGCTGGTATAATGTGATATCAATAAAGCAAAAATATACAATTATTGTTAAAAAATCTGATCTTGTAAAGAAGAGTAACCCCAGGGAGCTATAGGGTTATTCAGACTTACAACGCAAATCACCTAACCTAACCTAACCTTTCACGGGGTTCTTTAAATTTACATGTGTTCTGAGGGTTAATCATCTTTACAAGATCCAAAAATCCACAATTAATGAAACAGCACTTGCAATATGGACGGAATCTGACTTCTCATATTGAAGGAATAAACAGCAACTGAAGGTACCAAGAAAAAGAGAAATACGTTGTGAATCTGCTGATACATTCACCAATGCTTCACTTGCTTCCATGGTACAATGAAAGGATAATCATAAGAAGTACTAAAGGAAGTGAAGAGCTAAAATATTTTAGAGAAATAAGGAAAATTAAAAGTTTTATTTTCCTTTTCAAAACTAGAATAGCATTTTCCTCCACCTGGGTATAAAATCTGACTCTATGGAAATCAGATACTGATCTTAAACATTCAATTATATCCCTCTTGGTACACTCAATAAACAAAACAGACAACCATAGCAAGTAAGGCCTTCTCATTTAAAAAATGGATAGTCACTGATAATGATATAAAAGTACATATGAAAACACTTCATGTTTATACTATAAAAAAATAACAAGAAATTCAAAACTAACTAGGGCCTTAGTTATTTAAGAACGGTTAGTTTAAAAATCCTCCATACTATCAATTTTGATACGTACCTGAAATCCGTGCAGGAGGATGGTTTACGCAGTTTTCGGAATTCGGATTCAGAGAGCACACCTCGTTTCTTGTCTTCTTTGGCTGCTGTCATTTCTAGCCATTTAAATATATGGACACGACCTCTGGTGCAAAGCTGGAACATGAGACAAAACCTTTACTAAATAATTATGACACCTTCATGAATATTGAGCCTCGGGGTTCTGTTCAACTGAATTACAGTCTACCATGTGATGCACTCATAAAGACATAATTCTCTTAAACAACGTGGTTAAATGGTTAAAAATTAAATAATGATCTCTGGTAAAGATGTCTACTCTCATACTTGTCATGTTTCAATTTCTAGGTACAGTACAGTATATAAATTTAGTATAATATTAGTTATCAACAGAGCAAAAGTGACTAATTCATGAAGTGCTTTTTAGCTGTATTGCACTGCCAAACAATGTCAAAATAAACAAAGTTACTCACAAAATAATGATAAAAGTAATATATATATATATATATATATATATATATATATATATATATATATATATATATATATATATATATATATATATATATATATATATATATATATATATATATATATATATATATATATATATATATATATATATATATATATATATATATATATATATATATATATATATATATATATATATATATATATATATATATATATATATATATATATATATATATATATATCAGGTATATATATATATATATATATATATATATATATATATATATATATATATATATATATATATATATATATATATATATATATATATATATATATATATATATATATATATATATATATATATATATATATATATATATATACCTGTATATATATATATATATATATATATATATATATACCTGTATATATATATATATATATATATATATATATATATATATATATATATATATATATATATATATATATATATATATATATATATATATATATATATATATATATATATATATATATATATATATATATATATATATATATATATATACAGGTATATAATATATATATATATATATATATATATATACAGGTATATAATATATATATATATATATATATATATATATATATATATATATATATATATATATATATATATAAATTCCCCTACTTACAAATAACCGAGTACGAACATTCACAAATACGAACAAATCCTACCTATTTATCTACTTATGTATTATGTATGTATTGTACTATACTACATTATTACATTATTATTACTGTACTAAAATTCATTAATACCACATACACTATGTTTTATGTAGTAGT
>JAXCGZ010011933.1:10000-12500 GCA_037179515.1 Halocaridina rubra
ATTAATGCACAGTCAAACGCACATGTATGCTAACAGCAATACATTCTTATGATGTTGAGACCCACTATTGCGTGGTTAAGAAACGGGAAAGAACGGATAATACATCTCTCAATTAAAACATAGAGGTAAGAACACACTGTGAAACACACAACAAAGCAAGTACACATACAAATGCGCGCGCGGATACATGCACACACGCACACACACACACACACATGCACGAACACATACCAATTTTAAAGTAAACTGTGTTTTCTTATGGTTGAAATACACGATATTACAAATTAAAGAAGCGAGTGTACACCAGCAATTACGCACAAACATAAGCGCACACAAACAAACACGCACAACATATCTCTCATCACTTGGAATCCTTCAACTTTTTGTCAGTGAGGCAACATGGCTTCAGAGAAGGTAGATCAACAGTAACAAACTTATTAGAATTTTATGATGAGGTAAGACGAATCTTACAGGAAAGAGAGGGCTGGGCAGATTGCATATTCCTAGACTTCCAGAAAGCGTTTGACACTGTTCCACATGGGAGACTTATTAGGAAGCTGCAAGCAATGGCTAGAATAGGTGGAAATGTCTTGGAATGGATAAAAACTTACTTAGAAGGAAGGGAACAGAGGGTTAGAGTAAGACACTCAGTGTCTGAACGGAGAAGAGTTAGTAGTGGAGTTCCACAGGGTTCAGTTTTAGGGCCACTTTTGTTCCTTGTATATGTAAATGATCTACCAGAGTCTGTAAATTCATTCATGAATATGCTTGCAGATGATGCAAAGATTGTGAAGAAAGTAGGAAACGAGAACAATGGTACAGAACTTCAGGAAGATCTAAATAGTTTGCATGAGTGGTCAGAAAAGTGGCTAATGAAATTCAGTACTTCAAAATGTAAGGTAATGAGAATGGGTACCAGTGTAAGAAGGCCCAAGCTTGACTACTGGGTGGCTGGAGTACAACTTCAAGAGACAGAAAATGAGAGAGATCTTGGAGTAAACATACTGGCAGATTTGTCTCCAGAAATACATATAAATGGCATAGTAAGGGCAGCATATGCATTCTTATCAAATGTAAGGGTAGCCTTCAGGCACATGGACAAGGAAATATTCAGAAATATTTATGTAACCTATGTGAGAAACTCGAATTAGCAGCCCCCTTTTGGAATCCGCACTTGAAAAAGCACATTGCTAAGCTTGAAAAAGTTCAAAGACATGCCACGAAACTGGTGCCAGAAATACGCAATCTCAGTTATGATGAGAGGCTGAGAGAATTAGACTTACCATCACTCGAAGCTAGAAGGTTGAGGGGGATATGGTGACAGTCTTTAAATTCCTTCATGGTTATGATAGAGTGGATAGGGATCGATATTTTGATATGGCAGGCTCTAGAACTTGAGGTCATAGTTTGAAACTTCGTAAGAAATCTTCTTTGCAGGATGTAAGGAAATACTCTTTCAGTGTAAGAGTAGTTGATAATTGGAATTCGCTAAGCGAGGAGGTAGTTAATGCTGTCTCAATCAATAGTTTTAAGGACAGGTATGATAAGCATCACTAAGTAGAAAACGGAACCGGTCAGGAGACGGGAAGATACGAGCTTTGGGCTCTTTCCCGTAAACACAATTACGTAATCACAATTAGGTAATCACACACACACACACACACACACACACACACACACACACACACACACACACACACACACACACACACACACACACACACGCTTGCACATATATGGCTCTCTTTTTGAATGAAGACTTACTTTTGTTTGTTTAAGAAACCTTTCTAAAAAACAATGTTTCTATTCATCAAAACAAAATGGCTAATTCATATGCACATGAATGCCACCCATAAACCCACCACAAACATGTATGATAAAGAAAAGTTCCAATTTTATAACTTCCGACCTTATTTTGTATGGTTAAGAGACTGGGAACCATGATCAATGGTTATATCCTTGCAAATAAAGAAAAAAATACCCACACAAACAAACTCACAAAGACACGCACAGACAACACACAGATCTATATGACTTTCATATATTCATTTTTATCATTAGTAATATCTCTTTACAAAGGTATCCCAGTTCTCTGTCGAAATGATGAAAACAATCTTTGGAGGGTTTCGTTCTAAAGGCTTTTAGAAATCCAGAAATGAACTGACGTTCCTCTGTGCAGAAGAAGAGACATCGCATTCATACCAAAATTAGTGCTATTCATATGAGAAATTTGTTTTATAATTATTTTTTTTCTCTACTTTAGGATACATATTTTTTTTATTTACATGCTATTTTCTGTAATACGAATGATATGTATTGTTTTAGAAAATGGTTTGGTGTGTGCTTGGTTTCTTAGTATTACTTGAAGAAAGAATGTGTTGAGAATTTGATTTAACTTTAAAAGGTTTATTCAGAGATGGATAGATAGATAGATAGATAGATAGATAGAGAGAGAGAGAGAGAGAGAGAGAGAGAGAGAGAGAGAGAGAGAGAGATAGAG
>JAXCGZ010011933.1:15000-17500 GCA_037179515.1 Halocaridina rubra
ACTTTCATACCACATAACTCTGATCCATACATCACAGTTGGCACAACCACCTTCTCATACAAAACTTTCTTAACATTCCTTTCCAACCCTCTATACTTCATCACTCCTTCCAATGCACCAAACAGTTTACATCCTTCATTCACTCTATTACACACATCTGCTTCCACTCCACCATTTGCAGCTATAACCGAGCCTAAATACTTAAACTGATTAACCTTCTCAAGTGTCTCTCCATTTAACATAACATTCACTCCAGCACCATCCTCATTTCTTGCACACCCCATAACCTTACTGTTTCCCACATTCACTCGCAACTTCCTTCTCTCACACACCATTCCAAATTCTTACACTAACTGACACAGCTTTTCCTCTGAATCTGCCACCGCCACAGTATCATCTGCAAACAGCAACTGATTCAAATCCCACTCAATATCATCCCCATCTACCATTCTCAAACCTCGACCACGCAGTCGCTAATTCACCTCTCTTACAACTCTATCAATATACAAATTGAACAGCCATGGTGACATCACACATCCCTGTCTCAGTCCCACACTCACTGGAAACCACTCACTCACTTAATTCCCTATCCTAACACAAGCTCTACTGCCCTCATACAAACTCTTTGCTGCATGCAACAATTTACCATTACTTCCATATAATCTCAAAACATTCCACATAGCCTCTCTATCAACTCTATCATATGCTTTCTCCAGATCCAAAAATGCAAAATACACATCCTTTACTTTTTGCTAGATATTTCTCACATAACTGCCTAACTATAAAAATCTGATCTATACAACCTCTGCCTCTCCTAAAACCACTCTGCACTTCCGCGATCACATATTTTGTCTTATCCCTAATCCTATTAACCAGTATCCTACCATACACTTTTCCTACCACACTCAACAAACTAATACCCCTAAAATAACTGCATTCATTCACATCTCCCTTACCTTTGCATAGGGGCAGTATATTGGCAATCACCCATTCCACTGGCACCAATGACAACATAAAGCATATATTAAGCAATCTCACTAGCCATTCCAATGCAGTCACACCCCTTCTTTCAACATCTCCGCTCTCACACCATCCATTCCAGGTGCTTTACCTGCTTTCGCTTCAAACAATGCCCTTTTCACCTCCTCTCTTGTAATCTCTCTCTCATTTTCATCTCCCATTACTGGCCCTTGAACCCCTCCCACTGCCACTATAGCTGCCTCTCTATCTTCCTCAACATTCAGCAAGCACTGAATATATTCTGCCCATCATTTCCTTGCATCGTTCCCTCTTAACATCTGTCCATTCAAATCTTTCTCTGTCTCTTCCATCCTCGATCCACCCTTCCTTACTCTCTTCACTTCTTTCCAAAACTTCTTTTTATTCTTCTCATATGACCTACTAAAATCTTGTCCCCACCTAACATTTGCCAACCTCTTCTCTTCCTGTACCTTCCGCTTGGTTTCCACATTTTTCTCCCTATATCTTTCATACTTCTCCCTACTTTTACACTGCTGCCATTCCTCAAAACCCTTTTTTTTTCTTCCACCTTCATTTTCACCCCTTCAATCCACCACTCGCTGCCCCTCCTCATGCCACCTCCAACAAACCTCTTTCCACACACATCACTTGCGTGTCCCACAAAACATTCTTTCATCAACCCCCATTCCTCCCCTAACTCCCAAACTTCTCTTTCTTTTACCCTGTCATATGCCACTCTCAACCTGTCCTGATATTCCTGTCTCTTCTCTGGCTTTTTCAACTCTTCCACCTTAACTATTTCCTTTCTACATCCCCCCACACTATTTCCCCACTCTTTTGCCTACTACCACTTTTGCTTCAACCAAAATATGATTAGATATCGCAGCAGACACACCCCTGAATGCATGTACATCTTTCACTCTACCAACCATGCTCTTTGCTACCAACACATAATCCATCAATGCTCTTTCTTTCACTCTTCCATTTGCCACTCTCATCCATGTATACTTATTTATTAACTTCTTCTTAAATAAACTATTACCTATCACCAACTCTTGCTCCACACACATATTTAACAGTCTCTCGCCACTCTCATACTTTCCTACAACACCTTCTATCTCTCCATCACCCACTCTGGCATTCTTGTCACCCAGCACAACTACATAGTTCCTTCTACTCAGACCATCCACACATCTAGATAACTCATTCCAGAATTCATCCCGCTCTTCCTCACTTCTCTCACATCCTGGCCCATACGCACTAACAAAAGCCCAACATTCCCTTCCTATCCTAGCACTCACCCACATCAGCCTAGATGACACTTCTTTCCATTCCACGACCTGATTTACCATCCATTCAGTCAGCAATAATGCCACACCTTCTCTCGCTCTCCCCCTTTCAACCCAAGACACCCTACCCGTCACATCACCAAATACCATTTCTTTTTCCTTTCATCTTCGTCTCACACAATGCCAATACATCCTTCCTCCTCCTACCAAACATATATCCAATCTCACAT
>JAXCGZ010011933.1:37500-42500 GCA_037179515.1 Halocaridina rubra
CAAAGATTAAATCTTGACTCAGAACAATGATAATATTTAAACAGAAAAAAATAACATCACAAGTACTTAGATAATGTAAAATACAAGTTATTATGATTTTTGCAAATTGCAACATTTAACACACATTATAGAGATACAAAAATAGAATTCAACATGCACAATTGATCAATGGCACTTCTTCTAATAAACCTAAATCTAAAGGAGTTTTTGAAGCTATAAACTACTTAAAGCTATCTTAAAATTAAGAAAAAAAAATCCAATATTTGTTCTTCCACAAGCATTGTCAAAGACGGTAGGAATATTTTCTTTCTCATTCTCATCAGTTCTAATATATGGGGGAAATACTTTGTTATTTACCTAATAAGGGATTTTCCATACCCTTTTCTTTTGGTAGTTTTAAAATTTTCTATTATAGGGATTTTCATTTCCCTTATTTTTGCCATTTCATTGTCACTAGAGTAATTATATGTATGGGGATTTTTTCTTTTTCCCTTTTCATTTTAAATTTTTGGGAATTTTCATGTCCCCAGCCCCTCAATTACCCATCATTGCTAGGTCTTGCAGTATAACTTGATCTAATTTCCTGTTACCCCACCTAACTCTTAAGGGTAGGTCCGGGTTGTGACGACGCACCCGACTCCTCTTTTGATCTGGAGACGGACCGGACAATGGGAGGGAGTTGATGCATCAACCGGATCAACCTGAACCCATCCTCCAATGTTTCTGCGACTTTTGAGGTGGTCCTATGACCACCGTTCACGCCACCTCCCCGTGGAGGCGCAATCTCCCTCCACTACCTGAAATATACGAACATTGCCTGGAGTAGATCCTAGGGCCGGAAATTAGGGCCTAATGTTACTAGTACAAATGCAGGAAGAACACATATGACCTCTGCATACAAACAAATGCCTTTGTCTGCATTCAGAGGGTATACTTCCCCTCCCTGCAACTGCAGGCGCTTGCAATCTCTCCCAAGGGTAAAAGGGACTGGTTTGTGAAAATAAAATTTAGAAATTGCAGGTCGGGGCTGCCTGGAAATAGGGTAGTAATGGAAAGTATGTGTCTACACCATTAGATTATTATTCCAAGATACTTAGGACTTCGCTGAGTAACTGATACTTAACATTAGTATACTATAGATATCAAAAAGAAAAGTCATTAAATGCTGAGAACAGCCACTGAAGAAATACTCTTATTAGCAGTGACTACAGTAACATAAAAGCATGAATTCAAGATAAAAAATGCAAATCATTTGGTTACTGCTGGTAGCATTTACTAAAATAATAATAATGCAAAAAGCCATGAAATGATAGCAACAATAATGGCCAACAAAATAATAAGAATACTAATAATCATGATCATAATAAGAGTAATAAAAAAAGGATATAAAAATATTAAATCAGGAATAGCAGTATATATGCAACTGAGACCGGCATTTTGAAGTAAGAACAAAGTTCTATACTTATATTTCATATTAATGCTCATTCTAATGCAGTCTCTTTTACTATTCGAATTCCTGCAGTCATAATATATATATATATATATATATATATATATATATATATATATATATATATATATATATATATATATATATATATATATATATGTATGTATGTATGTATGTATGTATGTATGTATGTATGTATGTATGTATGTATGTATGTATGTATGTATGTATGTATGTATGTATGTATGTATGTATGTATGTATGTATGTATGTATGTATATATATATATATATATATATATATATATATATATATATATATATATATATATATGTTCCGGTTTTACGTCACGGACTCCCTTATCAACCAAGGGCTAGGACGGTTGCCTTCTTGCGAAGGACTTGTTTTGGCAGATGTAATCCTTACGCTGAGTGCATGCGTTTGCTAACCTCAGACCGTGACGGGGCGCGAACCCTCGACCTGACGCCTCAGAGTCGGAGACGCTATCGACTGAGCCACGGCGACTACTTATATATATATATATATATATATATATATATATATATATATATATATATATATATATATATATATATATATATATATATATATATATATATATATATATATATATATATATATATATATATATATATATATATATATATATATATATATATATATATATATATATATATATATATATATATATATATATATATTATATATATATATATATATATATATATATATATATATATATATATATATATATATATATATATATATATATATATATATATATATATATATATATATATATATATATATATATATTTATATATGCGTATATAATACTCAGTTCAGTTAATGTCTTATCAGTATTTATGCAAAATCAGCATGCAAAAACTTATCAACTGAAATAAAACTTGGGCACATTTATCATCTAGCACATTTGCAAAGGAATCTAAAAAGAATCAATGATTATAAAACTCTGCCAACATAGATAAATAACATGGTTCAGTATGGAAAGGGCAAAAGACGAGAGAGAGAGAGAGAGAGAGAGAGAGAGAGAGAGAGAGAGAGAGAGAGAGAGAGAGATAGAGAGAGAGAGAGAGAGAGAGAGAGGAGAGAGAGAGAGAGAGAGAGAGAGAGAGAGAGAGAGAGAGAGAGAGAGAGAGAGAGAGAGAGAGAGAGAGAGAGAATTTACTTTTCTTCAAAAAGAAAAAAACATAATTTTCGCTTATAGGGCACTTTTTATGACTTGACTTCCTGCCCAACTATACAAAGGGACAGAGTGCAACTGCAACCATTTTCTAAGGTCTAAAAAGGAATAAAAACAAAATAACTTTGAGTACAAATAAAGAAACATCGAAGCAGAAATCTATTCTTTTCTGTTTAACATTGCAAAGGACTTTACTGAAATGAGCATATACATCATTGTCTATTACGACAATCTTTTCTCTTTCTATAAATCAGAGGGTTGAGTTGAAGCACACACTCGCAATAGGTCAACACACCTCTGATGAAATTAAAACAAAATACTACAATAATATGTGATAACATCTCTACCACTATCAACAATATTACAATTATCTTAATTAACTCAATTGTAATTATAAATTTCATGACAATGATAGTAATTAACAATAATCATCTCTAGAGAAGTCTTTCAAATCCTTTTTAATTACAATATATCAAAGGGATAGATATATTAAAGATTTTTCAACATAATATATATATATATATATATATATTATATATATATATATATATATATATATATATATATATATATATATATATATATATATATATATATATATATATATAAAACGTGTATCTGAAAAACTATAAAATGTTTGTCTCTGTGTATGCAGTAATAAAATTAAAAATATACTTCATTTGCAACATTAATGAATGAATTTTGCTCAAATTTCATAATCTCTTAAGGAGTTGTACATGAAAAATTAATATACATATATTCTTCTACTAACTCAGATTTAAATTTTTAAAGTGACTATTCAACAGAATTACCTCAGGAGACAGGGGGCAGTTGTATATTTTTTTTCTTTTCATACTTACGACTGGGTAGGTACTTAACTAACTTCCTTTTTACTCTCTTTCCTTTTCCTACCCAAAAATACTGCTCAATATCTGTCTTCTGGATTTCAATTGGCTAGCTTTTGTGGAGAGTTTTTCGTGTAGGTGGTGTTCCTCCCTTGTCTCTTCTGTTTCTGGATCAACTTCGTCTCTTTCAAATACAGAAACGGCTGTGTAACATTCTTGTTGTCCTTTCTTGAGAATTTACACTCTCTTCTTCATGACCAAGCTGAAATATTTATGACAAACATTATCATGGCTAAAACTTTAGTTTTATTTTATCTATTTAACATAATCTTTTGGACAAATAATGTATGTATTGCAGTTGGAATAAAAAATAAAGAATCATTCAGATACTCACGTCCTTTATCACTTAATATCTCTCTTGGAATTCTCGAAACTCGAATAATAATCTCGTTGGCGGAGTAGGGGACAGAACCAAAATAAAATAAAATCTGCTTCTCAACCATATCTAGGCAGATGGACACTGATGTTGACTCAATAATATCTCTGAATAGACTTTGCAACAACTACATCTCCTCCCATTAAAATAATGATCATATGGCCTGCGTAAAGACACGGTGACGCAGGGGAAGAATCCTCACAGACTCTATCCGCATCATTCTTCCTCAATGGTCTTTCTCGCGATTCCACCCACAAAAACAACCCCCCCATTATACCACCAGTCAGTCATACCCATTCTCTCCCACACTCACCACTTTCAAAACACTCACCCCCCTTTCTCAATGTAGGAAGGGGTTCTTCTTTCTACTTGACTGCTGGTTTTCCCGCCAATGTCAACCATATCTCTTGTAAATTCAACGAATCTCCATCTTATTGGTTGGATCCGGCAACATATAACTTCTGGTAAGGAGCGGTTTCTCTCAAATCCCCAGTCATAGTTCGTCTCACTGTGATGGTGGTGTACATGGAGGCCACATGGGACAATTTTCTCTTCAGTGGGCCTTGCCAATATGGGGATGGGGGGAGGAATGACTGGTTCATGTAACTGGATATTGTCGGAGCTGAGGCTTTCTCTCCTGACGTCGCTGTCTCGCTGCTTGTAAGCATCTAGAAGTTTCTTAACACTCGAACATTTCTTCCATAGATACTTTGTTTTTTAATCTGTGTTTGTTCTGTGTTCTTGAGTCTTTGCTCTTCTCCTCTGTATTAACGGCATGGATGAATCTTAAAAGCTGCCACCAGTTTTCAGATAGTGATTTAATTGCACTATCTGTTATTATAGGTAGCAAGGTCAGTAATGGACAGATAATCATCTTCTTCTTTACAGTTATTTACTAGAGTATACACTTATTTAGCACCTCAGAGCTCCCATTCTTAGTAGTTCTTGTCACTCTCTATTCCCGCCCCAAGGGGGAGATTGCTAACTTGTGGACGTGATTTCTGCCCCCGGCAAGGGCTGAATTGTAACTAAAGTGACAGGGGC
>JAXCGZ010011933.1:50000-52477 GCA_037179515.1 Halocaridina rubra
CTCAAAACAAGTTCCGCTGCCTTTATAATCAGATTTGAAGGGAACGTGCAAGGTGTCATGTGATGATTATTAAGCTAAACTACAGAATATTTTTTTTTATTTTTTAATAGCAAGCGGTAAAGCTAATGCAAATTATTCATAACAAGCAATTAAGATGTAACAAGTAGTTAAGATATTATGACTGCTACAGCTTGTGAGAGACAACACATAGTAATTCATAACTTGCCTGTGTTCAAAGATCTTAGATGTATTATTTCAAAGTAAACTTTCTGAAGACACCAAGAATCCAACTGATAAGAAACCTACGATTTGCTATCCTAGCATGAAAGCCCAACTTAACATTTTTGTATAAAATATTAGGAGATATGCCTTGTTAGGAACCAAGACAACTTCATCATCAACATATAAACTTTTGAAAAATATGACTGTATATAACATAATCTATCTATCTATCCACCTATCTATCGATATATCTATCTATCCACATGAGAATATAGAGCATTGGCTCCCTCTCAAAGTCTTAATGTTTTACTCACCAACATGAGCATATCAAATTCCCAAGTAGCAAAGGTATATGGCTATAAATATTAACAAGTGGAGTCTTTCTTGTGGTAGCCCTAGTCGTTTAAGTAGGTTAATGAGTACACCTTTAAAGATGTGAGATCACGAGTGTGCAGTGTCTTCAAAAGACCTTGTCCGATAATGGCCATAATTCAATGAAATCACAGCAATAATAATAATAATAATAATAATAATAATAATAATAATAATAATAATAATAATAATAATAATAATAATAAAAAGAAAAGAAAAAAAAGAAGAAGAAGAAGAAGAAGAAGAAGAAGAAGAAGAAGAAGAAGAAGAAGAAGAAGAAGAAGAAGAAGAAGAAGAAACACGGAAGTATTTGCACACATCGAAGTTTCACTTAGTGATGATAATGTTCCAGTATTGATTCCAAGACTATTGTATTCACCACCCTGCTGAACTGACAAGGATAAATGAGACACGAGGGACGCCACATCCCTCTCCTTTTCGTATTCAACTTTCTGGGCAAAAGTGATCAGCACACATCAACCCTGAATATTTACATAAATGCCTCCAAGGGAGACCTACTCAAAAATGATTCCTGAGTTACCCAAAAATGCTTTAATAGTTGGTCGTACTGTACAGTGACTATAGTTTGAGCAAGAAATTAATGCAAAAATAGTAGGCTTTTATAAGAATGTTGTAATACATTTATTAGAAAATTCGAAAGTGTTAAGAGCAATTGACAGGTAAATTTTTACAAAGCATCCCATTTGGATCTTGGAAATGATAGATAGCATACATAGCTTGCATCTACCTCAAAGCTTGGGATTCAGATGAACCTAACTTAACCTAACCATTATAGGTGAAAGCCAAGAGGCTTGCAATTTCCGGCTGGGATTTGATTAACAAAATAATACCTATTTACTTCCGATAACTCTTGAGATTTAAACTCTTTCAGGAAAAGATCTTGACAGAATATAATTAATGGCAATTGGGAATACTTACAGAACTCAGTTTATATATCTACTAAATGCACCCTCTAGAGTTCTCGGAGTTCAACCGCAAGGGTGCACTTTTACTTTCTCCTCAGAGTCATCAGGTAATGGGAAAGAGAGGGTAGATGCAACCCGCCCAATCCCCACGGTACCCAAGTACTCTTAAAAAGGGAAAATTTAAATGTTGTGAGTAAGTGTGAAACGATTTCTTCACAACTCTGGCTGGATATTGATAAGGGTAAAATGCCTGTACTGGGCATTAAGAGTTAAAATGAAGAAGCACAAACACAATCCTTAAGAAGATAATAACTCAATGACGATTAGTAAGTATACCATTAGACGTCTGGAGTGCAAGGGGAAACAGTACCTTCACGAAGTGGATCTTCGAAATGGTCATATATACTTTTTTTTTTTTTTTTTTTAATTCAGAAAACTGTACATGGGGACATGTGCACATGGGCACTCCCAGTCATATTGCAGTTGATAACATTACAATCTATGTGGTTATGTATAAATAACATACTAATAGAATTTGCAATTAATTTTAAATATCATAGCAAGTAATTAATAATAAAATATAGTGTAATAATTGAAGAGTACTTGAAGAGTAATCATTGTGACAATATTTTCAATAGCCCTTGTTGAGTGCTATGTATTTTCCACAAATAATTACGGAAGAGAGAGAGAGAGAGAGAGAGAGAGAGAGAGAGAGAGAGAGAGAGAGAGAGAGAGAGAGAGAGAGAGAGAGAGAGAGAGAAGAAGAAGAAGAAGAAGAGCAACAACAACACCAACAACAACAACAACAGCAGCAACAACAATAATAGCAACTTCAACAACAACAATAATAACAACAACAACAACAACAACACAACAGTAATAACAACTTTAACAACAATAACAACAACAACAACTAGAAAACGAAGAAAAACCACAACGACAACCACAACAGGGGTA